>CABHPP010083961.1:0-29520 GCA_902168425.1 Peromyscus attwateri
TTGACTGAGACGTTGTCTCAACAAATAAGGTGGAGAAGAATTGAAGACAACAATCAACTTTGACCTCTGGCTTCCACACAAAAATGAGGACATGCATACATATGCATTTGTACCCCTCTGAAGTGGTCTCACACACACAAACATACACACACATTATACAGTGAATAAAATGTTTGTACAGTAACCTATAACAACCACCAGAAGTGACTGGATAATATGTAAGTGGAATGTTTTGGTTTTGGTTTTGGTTTGGTTTCGGGGGTGGCAGGATTGAGACAGGGTTTCTCTGTGTAGCTCTGGCTATCCTGGAACTTGCTGTGTAGACCAGGCTGGCCTCAAACTCATAGAGATCTGCCTCTGCCTCCCGAGTACTGGGATTAAAGGCGTGCACCACTATGCCTCCTGGCAAGAAGTAAAATTTTAAAGAGAACATTAAAACAGGAAGGCTAGCCTTGTTCACGGGTTGGAAGTAAGTTCTGGGGAAAGATCTTTTATTCAAGGAGATCTAAGCATTCAATGTAATTCCTACTAGATTCCAAAATTCCTAAAATTTATATGTAATGTTGAGACCACAAATGCTGCCAAACATCAGCTACATACAGTGTGAATGAGCCAGAGGTGAAAGATACCCTCCATAAAAATAAAACCTGCGGGATTCTACTATGAAAATTCATATAAACACTGTTATTGTTAGCAGCTTAATGGAGTGAGGAATGGGGAGCTATTTTCTACAAACTGATCTTAAAATTTTTTCTTTTAAATTGTGTTTGGTGTGTACTTAATGTGTGAGCACGTGTGAAGTTCAGAGGACAATTTCAAGGTGTTGGTTCTTTCCTGCTACCTTTCCATGGGTCCTGGGGATCAAATTCAAGTCTCCAGTCTTGTGTAACCTTAGCCTTTACTGGCTGAGCCACCTCTCTGGCCTAGAGCTTCAGTTCTGATGATGAAGAAATCTGTGGATGGACAGTGGAGGTGGTTGCATGTTATCAATGGACTTGACAACATGGAGTCTAGATTGAGAAATGCCCTTGGAGGTTAGTAAAGTACTAACCTGTCTATGGGCCTTCCCAGAAATAATTAGATCATGAAGGTTTTGATCTAGAGATGGGATTAATCCCTTGATTCATTCAAAAATATAATAGTTTTATTGGACAATGGTGAAAAACAGGTTGTGGTGAAAGTTAGAAGTAGCTGTGGCTTGTTTCTTTGTCTCTCTGATCTTTCAGTATTTACCCTGATATCTGGCTCTGGGTTTTTGTTATTAAGATCAATTAGAATTTGTAATACATCTGATGTCCAACTTGTGGGGCATGAATTCACGAAAAAGATGCTTTGCAGCCACCGGCTCAGGCCAGAGCTATATGTGGCCAGTCACTACCCCACAGCTAGATATTCCTTTGCTTCCCCAAACTCTCTAAAGGAGTCTGGGATTTTTTTCTGTTGTAGCCTCTCTGCAGCAGACTTCACAGACTTTGGGGCTCCAAAAGCCACAGGAGTTAGCTGCTTTTTGTACATTCCCCTGTGCAGACGGCTGGCTCTCTGGCTTCTTCTCTCCCACTGGGTTGTGGGCTCTCCCTGGACCCCCTCCTTGGGCTGCTACCACACTAGGTAGCTGCCTTGAAACCCACTCGGGCTTCTACTGTTCTACGCAGAGGCTGTCAGCCTCACATCTGAATCGTCAATGTTGGCAGATTTGGTGAAACAAATGGGAATTCTTAAGGGGAGGAATTAGTTAAAAGAGAGAGGTTTTTCCCACATCAAAAAAAAATGGGAAAGATTATTACAATGGAGGGAGTTAGGTCTCTGTTTGATAATATGCTAGTCGGTTTGAAAATGAAGCAATTAAATGAGAGGATAATTAATTAAGATGGGATTTATGTAATGTCAACTATAAATATCTGTTTGATCAATTTTGTTTTATCATTTAAAAGTTGGTTAATATGAGTGCCAAGATAAAAGTTTTGGAAAAACATGTTAAAACAGATCATAGAGATATTCAGACCCAGAGATAGGAATTGAAAGGAGAACCAATCTCAACATTGCATTTATAAGGTTACAGAGAAACAGTTTAAGGTTTTCAAACAGCCAACCTTAATTTATCCTGTAACCTTACAGGAACTGCCAAATGATACATATCCCTCAGACTGTGTAAGAGCTGAATGGACTCCTGTGCAAATGTTAGCTTTGAGGAGATTCAAGAAAGTAATAGTTTCATATGGCATGCACTCACCTTTTGTGAAGCAGATGTTAAACTCTTGGTCAACTTGTAATGAATTATCCCTCAAGACTGGAGAGACTTGGTTACAGCAGTCTTGGAGCCTGTTCCTCAATTACAGTGGAGGACTTGGTTGAAAGATGAGGCTAAGACCATTGAACAATGAAGTAGGGCTAGAGTTATGGAAATCTCCCAAGACCAACTTTTTGGAGAGGGAGATTATGCTAATGAAGAAAGGCAATCTCTGTGTGATGACCACAACCTGGCTTTATGCTACACAGCAGCCTTGAATGCTTGGGACAAAATTGAAGACATAGGAAAGAAAACTGAGTAATTTACTAAAGTCATGTACGGCCCAAAAGAAACCTTCACTGATTTCTTACAAAGATTGACTTCAGCAGTAAATAGAATGATACCAAATTCAGAAGCTAGACAGATAATAATTGAATCTCTGGCTTTTGAAGATGCTAATGCACAATGCAGAAAGGGTAATTAGGCTGGTAAAGGCAAGATCAGCACCCTTAGAAGAATGGATCCTAGGTACAATCAATATTGAATCTCATAACCAGGATGATGCTTGAATAGGAGAGGTGATTTTCAGAGGTTTGAAGAAAAATCAAAATGTCAAATATTTCAATTGTGGTCAAGGTCACCTAAAAAGGCATTGTAAACAGGGTGTTCCTAGGAACAATGTTTTTTCTAAAAAATAATTCCAATAGAATGTCCCTCCCTTCTGGAGTATGCAGAAGGTATGGCAAAGGCAGACATTGGACTAATGAATGTAGATCAACAAGGGGCAGTCAAGGTAACCCTTTGCTGTCCAGAAATGCCTTGGGGGACCTCTCAAAAGCCCCTATGTTGAATTCAGTTCAGTTGTTTCCCGTCATTGTGGAGGAAACTCCTTCCCAGAGCAATTAAAGAACCTAATGTGATCTCTGAAGTCTCTAAAAAGGTGACGGGATCCCACAATGAAGATTCCCCCTGTACTTTGATAAAGCCACTAAGCTGAAAAACACCACTCAAAGATTGGCTTTTGGACTACAAACTGCTCAGGACAATTTCGAGGTGGCTAGCTGAGATGATCCAGTCTCACAGACTACTCTAGTCAGGACTTGAGACAAGCCCTGCACTTCCCCATTATGCAGAGACTGGACAACCAATGACATAGCTAACTTTCCCAGGACTTGACTATTAACCCAAATTTTTCTTTTCAGGATCCCCTAAAGATGCCATTTCTCCCAGACAGCAGGAAATAATTTTAAGACACGACGCTTACATTCCCAAGAGGTGGAGTGGGTAGGGTTTTTTTGTTTGTTTGTTTGTTTGTTTGTTTTTTGGTTTTTCAATGGGTTATGGATATTTGTCATTGTTTAGGGTGGTTGGTTACAAGTTGTATTGGTAATAATCAGGAAAAAAGCTAAACCAAGGAGATTATATTCTGTAGCTGGAGTGCTTCTCTTCAGGTCCCGCCAAGCCTCTGCAGTCCCACAGCCCACTTATAAAATAAACACACAGACGCTTATATTATTTAAACTGTTGGGCCATTTGCTCTGGCCTACCATTGTCTAGCTCTTACACTTATACTCAGCCCATTTCTGTTAATCTATATGTCGCCACATGTTCCGTGGCTTTACCTGTGTGCCATTACATGCTGCTCCCTGGACGGCAGGCTGGCATCTCCTCCTTTCTGCCTTCCTGTTCCCCCAATTCTCCTGTTAGTCCTGCCTATACTTCCTGCCTGGCTACCGGCCAATCAGTGTTTTATTTATCAATAAATCATAGCAATAATATTCAGGGTTCTTGTTTGAAAAAAAAAGAAAAAGAAATAAGGGGATACAGATACGATAGGATAAAAAAATAGATGACTTAATCTACTCTGAGGAAAAAAAGATACAGATATGATAGGATAAAAGGGTAGATTATTGAATCTACTCTGAAAAAAAGATAAAAAAATGATAGGATAAAAGAGTATGTATTGAATCTACTTTTAGAAAACAACTACTAGTTTTAAAATTTTTACATTGATATGGATCTTTGTATATTGATACAAAGTTGAGATTATTTTTGTTAGAACATACTGGGCATACATTTCTAATCTTGTTCAAGGTATTGTACCTATACAACTCATTTAAAAATATAATACAAATTGCTAGTCCTTGAAAGTTATTATTACAAACTAATTAGGATATAAAGAAATGCAAGTTAGTAGTCAGTCATTACAATCAAACTTGTAGACATGTTAGGTATGTTTACAAGGTCAAACAGAGATTTATTTTAGATAGACAGGTCATCTTCAAACACTTCAGAGATTTACAGAATATGACATTTAAGATGTTTTAATAACAGTTTTTTTTTTTTTAATGACAATGAGACATGTCTGCTTGTGGCAGCACCAATCTACTTCAGAGAAGATGATAGGTCTCATTACAGATAGTTGTGAGCCACCATGTGGTTGCTGGGGATTGAACTCAGGACCTCTGGAAGAATAAGTCATGTAGAGATTGGAAATACACAGTGAGTCTGGATCCTGTATGTCATTATGTTGATTTTGAAGTTTTTGAATGCAAAAGACAGCTGCTAGGAGATATGGGATTGTGAACTGGGCTGCTAAATTGAACCAACCTAGATATTTTAGGAATGCCTTAAAACTTTAAAAAAGAAATAAAACAATGTGTTACATTGGGAAAGAGGTTTTGCTTTTGTTTCCACAGGGGGGGGGGGAAAGAAAAGAGGCTGTGGATTCATTCCAGATTAATACGGATAAGATTTGATCAAGGGAGACCTTCTGAATCTTGATAGGTGATATATATCAACAAAGGTTATAGATGGTCTTCTCAGGACTTGGCCATTATCTCAAATTTTCTCAGGGACCCTAAAGATACTTCATCCACAGACAGGAGGAAGCAGTTTGGAGAAAACGATGCCCACATTCCCAAGAGGGGTGTGGGAGGATTTTGTTTAATTGGTGGGTCATAGATGTTTGTTATATTTAGGGGAATATAGGAATGATAAGACAAAAGGGTAGATTATCCAATTTTAAAATCTAAAAACAACTATTATCTATTTTAAAATAAAAAACTATTAATCTCAAATATTTTGTATTGGTATGGACTTATTACAGTAATTAATGAGGCAATTATGCATAATTTATCTGGTAATCAAGAGGGGTTTATTTCTGGGATAACTTACAGCCAATAGGGGTTGGTTACAGGATCCAGGAGAGATGAGGTACCATTCAGTGGAGAACTCTGGCTTGGTGTTCCATCCAGCTTCCAGGACCATGAGTTATCCAGAAGGGCCAAACACGTACACACTTCGAGTCTTAAGTGGCTCCCTCTCAGCCATGCCCCAGGGGCAGGTCAGCCCTAGGGGCAGGTCATAGGCAGCTGTGGCAGTTACCTGCTGTCACTCTAGGGGCAGTGTTTCAAGGTCAAAGCTGGAACAACTACCCACTACATGGACTTTTGCATAATGATACAATTTTAAGGTCATTCATTTTTGTTACAAGGTACTGTATATATGTTTCTACTCTTGTTTAAAAGACTTTTGTATATTGATACAAATTTAAGGTCATTTTTGTTATATTGTATATATATTTTAAAGGATTTTTGTATATTGATACAAATTTAAGGTTTTGTTACAGTATATCATATATATGTTTCTACTCTTGTTTAAGGTATTGTACCTATGCAGATCATTTAAAAATGTAAGGTAAAATTCTAGTTTTTGAAAGTTATTATTATGAACTATTTAGGATAGTCAAGAAACACAGGTCAGTAGTTAGTCATCTTTAACAATCAAATTTGTAGATATATTAGGTATGTTTTCAAGATTATATAGATATATATAGATAGATGGGTGGTCTTCAAACACTTCAAAGACCTATAGAATATGGCATTTAAATGTCTTGTTAACTTATGGCTTTTCATGACAATGAGACACATCTGCTCCTGGCAGCACCAATTTACTTCATAGATGATGGGCATTGAAGAAACTCCTTATGGAGTTTGCTATCATTGTGGCAAGGTGAGCCACTGGGCAAAGAAACTGCTCTTGCCTTTGACTGCTGACAATGTGCTATGCAGACTGAACATGCAGGACCCATAGGAAAGTGACTTCTGAACTTTGCCAAAACAAGGTGGGATGGTCCTTCAGGGTTCCTTCTTCACAGAAGAGTCTGCCAGACATTCTGCAGGACAAAGGAAATTGACTGACAAATGTTGCCAATACAAGGCAGGACAGTCCTTCAAGTTTCCTAATTCACTGAAAAGTTTGCCAGATATCCTGGACCTGTAAGCTGAAGATGGATGCCCCAACATTGCAGAAAAACTTTGGGTGACTGTCCAGGCAGCCAAATGTCTCTGTTGTTATATAATATTATATTCTTCTGGGTCTTTGATGCAGCTGAAGACTAGATAGTTATGGTTGCAGTTTTCTTTAGTTATGATAAAAAGTAAATTAAGTATAAAACTTTGAATTTACTAAGGATAGATACTACATTATTTTCTCTGAATATGCTAACTACAAATGGACAGAATATTGTAAACGTAATTCTTACTTGATAATTGTTTTTGTTGTATGTAGTTTTACCATTTTAAAGTTAAATCCTTTCATTTTTGTTTAGACAAAAAAGGGGAAATGAGCTGGGTGGTGGTGGCACACGCCTTTAATCCAAGCACTCGGGAGGCAGAGCCAGGCGGATCACTGAGTTCAAGGCCAGCCTGGTCTACAGAGTGAGATCCAGGACAGACACCAAAACTACACAGAGAAACAATGTCTCGGAAAAAAAAAAAAAAAACAAGGGGGGGGGCAGAAATGTTGTGCAATATTATTTTAAGATGTATTACACTTGTTTATACCATGGAACATTTGTTTTAATGATGCAAAAATGTATTGTACTCTTTTATGTTGCATTTGTTTACCTCTGTGAAGCTTTGTTACTTTGCCTGTCTAAACACCTGATGGTCTAATAAAGAGCTAAACAGTCAATAGCAAGACAGGAGAAAAGATAGGCAGGACTGGCAGGCAGACAGGATTAATAAAAGGAGAAATCTGGAAGGAAAAGAAAGAATAAGAGAACAAGGAGAGGAGGATGCTAGGGGCCAGCCAGCCAGCCAGCCATGGAATAAGAGTGAAAGTAAGGTATACAGAAGTAAGAAAAGGAGAAAGCCCAGAGGCAAAATGTAGATGGGATAATTTAAGAAAAGCTGACAAGAAACAAGCCAAGCTAAGGCCAGTATTTGTAAGTAAGAATACGCCTCAATGTGTGATTTATTTGGGAGATGGGTGGCAGGCCCCCCCAAAAGAGCAAAAACAATCAACAACAGATGGGCATCAAAGAAACTCATGAAGTTTGCTTTCTTTAAGGCAATAGTTAGCCACTGGGCAAGAAAATGCCCTTGCCTCAACTGCTGACAGTATGCTGTCCAAATGGGAAAAGCAGGACACAAAACAAAGGACTACCAAACTTTACCAAGAAAAAGTAGGAAAGCCCTTCAGAAAATCCTGCTTCATGATAAGTCTGTCAGATATGCTAGGCCTGTAGGCTCAAGATGGATGCCCCAATGTTGCAGAGGAACCTTGGGTGACTGTTCAGGCAGCCAGCTGTTTCTGTCATTTCTCAAATTTTTTGGAAATCATTTGCTTGTACTTCCTGTTTATTTAGGTAATATTATTTTCTTCTCAAATTTCTGATGGAGTTGAAGACTAGATAGTTTAGTTATAGTTTTCCTTGTTAACAAATCCAGAAAAGAAACTCACTAAAGAGGTGTAAACTGTATAAGTTTGAGAGACATCAAAAGACAGTTTTGGTAATGCAAGTTAGAATAGAAATTGAATTAAGGTACAACCTTTTGAACTCACCAAGATAGGATAGATATGGAGTATTTTCTCTGAATTTGTCAAATGTTAATGGACTAGACATTATTGATATTATTGCCTGTATATATTGTATATATTTATTGTACTTATTGTATGTAGTTTTTCTTGTATGCTATAACCTTTATTTTAGACAAAAAAGGAGACATGTGGTGATATTTTGTGTATGATATAACAAATAAAGCTTGCCTGAAGATCAGAGGGCAAAGCCAGGCAGTGATGGCACACACCTTTAATCCCAGCACTTGGGATCTCATGCCTTTGTTCCCAATACTTGGGAGGCACACATGCCTTTAATGTCAGCACTAGGGAGGTTGAGACAGGAAGTGATATGGCTGGGCAGAGAAAGGAATTTAAGGTGGGAGGAGACAGGAGCTCAGTCCTTTCAGCTGAGGAGCTGGTGAGGTGAGAGGTGGCTGTGGCTCGTTCCTTTGTCTCTCTGACCTTTTTGAGCATTTACCCGAATCTCTGGCTCTGGGTTTTTGTTATTAAGACTAATTAGAATTCACTCTACATTTGGTTCACTGGTAGGATCCTGCTGCATATAAGGACTTGGCTCCAGCACTAGAAAATAGGGGGAGGAGATGGAAGCTAAAAATGTTATTATTCCTATAGGAAGCAAGGAAGGTGGTCCACACAATAGAGTTAACTCAGCTTGGGGAATTGATCCTGTAAGTTCCAAAATAAATGTCTGACTCAAGCAGTCTGACTATGGGGAAACGTCTAACATTTACCAGTGTCTAGGACATACAGATTAAAAAAAAAAAAAAAAAGGAGTCTGGGCTGTGGGCCATGGCATTCTGTTTAGGCCAGAGTCTTGGGATGCTGAAGTCTGACCTCAGAGGGTAAGGAGATCAAGGTCAGCTCTGTGGAGTGCTCCATGTCTCCAGAACTCTCCTCCCTACTCCCATCCCTACCAAACCCCAAACTTTCAGTACTCTAAGAGTTTTGAACTTCCCAGTGACTATGTCACATAGGTTGCTGGAAGCATGTTCTTCTGTCTGGACAGATATTTTCAGACAGGATGGCTAGGAATGTGCCCATCTCCCTGGACTGTTGTCACCTTTTAGTGCTGCAGATTTTCATTAGCCTTGAGACAGCAACTTTTCTAATTGTCAGCCCTTTCAGCAATGTGTGACATCTCAGGGTCTCTTTTTTTTTTTTTCCGGAGCTGAGGACCGAACCCAGGGCCTTGTGCTTGCTAGGCAAGCGCTCTACCACTGAGCTAAATCCCCAACCCGACATCTCAGGGTCTTAAGGACTACCATCACCAATATCTGTCATCCAAACAGGAACCATACTAATTCACACAAACCCATTCTCTTTGCCCAGAGTCTTGACTCTGCCTGTAGCCAGTGCTCAAAACCAACCCAGCAGCCACTGATGGGTGTCTATGTGTGATACAGGTTTAGCTGGCACTTGTTTGCTGTGGGATGGTCTGTATGTCAAATTGCTCTGATTGGTCAATAAATAAAACACTGATTGGCCAGTGGCCAGGTGGAAGTAGGCAGGACAAGGAGAGGAGAATTCTGGGGAGTGGGAGGCAGAGTGAAGGAGACATTGCCAGCCGCCGCCATGACAAGCAGCATGTGAAGATGCTGGTAAGCCACGAGCCACGTGGCAAGGTATAGATGAATAGAAATGGGATAATTTAAGATATAAGAACAGTTAGCAAGAAACCTGCCATGGCCATACAGTTTGTAAGCAATATAAGTCTCTGTGTTTACTTGGTTGGGTCTGAGCGGCTGTGGGACTGGCGGGTGCTGACTGTGGGCCAGGCAGGAAAACTCTAGCGACACTTGTTGAACATCGGTACGGGTGTCCCTTTCTTTTCTCCCTCCCTCCTTTTGTTTTTATATTATGATGATGACGTGAGAGCTGCTTTTGAATTCTTTATACAGCTCCCACTACCCTAGAGCTTGAACTATCCTGCTGCTGGCCTCACGTGCTGCATGTGCATGCTTACGCCACTGCTCTTGACACAGTACTCTTTTTTCATAGCATTCAAGCTGTTGTGGAGGGATGACACAGTTGGAAAGGGTTGGTTGTAGATTGTCTGAGAATCTGGTACATAAAAATTGAGGTTAGATCAAGAAACCAAAAGGCCGTCTTAAGACTTGTTTATTGTACATCAATCTAGAATTGGTATCCCTGTTAGTGTACAACTGTACAGAGCTGGTAGGGGCTTGGGTTAACTGAAAATGTGAGGGTGCCATGGTCACTGTGCTAGGGCTGTTCAGTGGGCACCAAAATACTAAAGGAAGGGCTTTTGTTAGCCAGGAGCTCTCCAAGGCATGTGAGGACAGCCTGGGGATGAGTGTAGGGCTCTCAATCAGCCTAGGATCTGGCTGTGTCCTCCAAGACACCCTGGAAAAGGCACAGGGATACAGGCACCCCACAGTCACCTGCTAAGTATGGCACGATGGCTTCTTGTTTCATAAGGTGGCCCTGGAATTCCAGGAAGTGTTCAGGATGGAAAAGGGGGTGGGGCATCTCCCAGGTGCTCTCGTTCTTCAGCACCATGGACAGGTTAGTGATGTGTCCCAGCAGAAGGCACAGGGTATGAACCTGGGGTCAATGGGAATACCAAGATCTTAGCTAAGTTTATATGCATTAACTCTTCCCCTAGAGCCTTCTTGCCACCTTAGAAGAGCCCTGTCATTCTCCTTGCTCAACCCTGTATCTGTGTGTAGTGCTTTCTAAAATCGTCTCTAACTTGCTTTCATTTGTTATGACACTTCCTGGGGACTCTGTCAGCAATGGCTGCAGTGTACACATCTGCATGCACTCATATCAATCAGCATGCTGGAAATCCAGAATGAGATAGCCTTTATTTGGTGTGGCTATGCTGGGGAGGAGAGTCCATGCCTAATTTGAGGATGCGGAAGCCCTACACTTCAATTTCCTAAGGTGTCAGTCACATGGGACAAATTCGCTGGTATTTTATCTCCAAAGTGTTGCACCTTAATATTCCCTCAGAGAAGTACAGAAGACTTCACCCCAACATTCTTTTATTTCTGTGTGAGAAAGATGCCCATCACTTTTGCAGAAATATGGGTCAACCCAGTGCTAGAAGCCACAGTTGTCACACAACTCTGGGACTATAACCATACTTTTACGTCCAGCCCCAGTCTTACACCACATATCCAAGGGCAGGAACGTGCACAGAAGAACCCAAACCAGCAGGGTCAAGTGGCTACCTTCCCTGCTTAACAGGTCAGCAACTATAAATTGGCTATCATTGAAGTTGCTCTTGGGGTTCCTCCTATCCTGGGCCAGGCAGACAGTGGGCTCAGAGACATAAGGAAGAAGTCCTGTAATAATTGTTTGTTTTCAGGCAGGCCAGGTGCCAGGTTACTAGCTATATAAACAGGCCTACAACCCACCAGACACTGATGTCCACAGTCCCTCATTTTTTATTTATTTATTTTTATCTCAGCCAGGAAGGCACCAGTAAGGTCTTGAAGTTGCTATTTGGGATCTCAGGTCATTCTGTCCCCTGTCACTAGCTCATCCAGCAGGGGCCAGGAGTGCCTTCTGCCTAGGGAAGACCTTGCCAGGCAGCCCTGGGATGTGCAGAAGCACCAGGAATGTATTCAGTGGCTGTGACACCCAGAAAAGGCATGGGTGCTCCTGTGTTCACTGTTCACTTGGACCTGTTTCAGCTCCCAGTTTAGTTCAGTATTAACCTATCCATTTTCCCTGACCCATCACTGGTCTCATCTCCAGTTCTAGCCTACAGGGTCCCTTACCGTCTCAGGTTGTCAATAGAACTTATTCTAGCCTGCAAATCTCAAATCTTGTGTGACCACCACATGGAAGTACAAACCCTCATCCTGTCTAAAACCTTCGACTCTGGGCTGTCCCTCTCCTTCCTGTTGCCTGTGCAGCTCTACACCATCCCTCCTGCTTGAAGATTCTCTTCTGGAGATGTTCTAGGTGCATGGAGCTGGCTGGCTCTATGTAAGACTCCACTCAGTATGGTACCTTGCGAATGAAGCCAACCTCCACCTCTATGTTTTCTTCCAGCAGATCCGGCATCCTAATGAAACGTGTCAGCACACTCTAAACAGACAAAACACATTGCAGTTTGACTTAGGATTGTTAGGGCTGAATGGGTGTCTTGAAAGTGAGGAGGAGGGTTAAGCCGACCTTATCTCATACTCAGGTGCCTCTCCCTCCCTCCCTTGTGTCCTTTAGTGCATCACCCACTGGCCTGTCAGCTAGTATCTAAGTAGTGGGCATTCTCAGTCATCCACTGATCCAGTAATTTCTCGCCCAGGCTTAAGCTGTGCAGGGTCAGCACATACCTGCTGTTCTTGTCACTTCTGGTCCATGGGATATGTGATGGTTTGAAAGAAAATGCTCCCCATAGGCTCATAGGGAGTGGCACTATTAGGAGGTGTAACCTTGTTGGAGTAGGTGTGGTCTTGGAGGAAGTGTGCACCACGAGGGGCAAACTTTGAGGCTTCAGATGCTCAAGTGTGGCCCAGTGTGTCTTACTCTCTTGCTGCCTGTGGACCCAGATGTAGAGTTCTTGGCTACCTCTCCAGCACCATGTTGCCAGCATGCTGCCATGCTTTCCATCACGGTAATGGACTGCATCTCTGAACTGTAAGCCAGCCCAAATTAAATGTATTCCTTTATAAGAGTTGCCATGGTCATAGTTTCCCTTCACAACAATAGAAACTCTAAGACAGGATCCCATGAATGGTGTGCATGTGATTAAGTATTTCCTGGTGGTGCATTTTACTCCCAACATCTCTCTCCTCTGGGTTCAGCACCACCCTGAGGCTTACCCCCTTCCTTCCACATACCATATCTCTTTTGTAGGCTCCATTGTAGAAACCAATGGCTTTTATTGTTATTGACTACATCACCACACCCATTAGTCTCGGGTCACTGATCCTTCTGTGCCATTTATGTCACCCACCCACCCACACACTCACACCCAGCCCCTTGCCTTTGGATGGTAATTGGTGGGTGGTCTAAGGTGTCTTCTCCACATTTACCAGCACCTCCTGCATGGCTTCTTGTCTGTTGATCACAGCTACTGGCTTCCAGGCTACCTGTAGGCTGGTCACCTCTCTGAAGCAGTGCTGCAGCTGAACTGGAAGATCAGAACACTTACCAAGAGAAGACTCCCCAGCAGACATGGACCAGACCTGCCACATGAGCTGTGCTGTGTGTGTTGCGTGTTACTGAACCCAGGGCTTCAGATATGCAAAGCAAATGCTCTATCACTGAGCTGCTTCCGCAGCCTGAGATCTGCTGCCATGTAGCTGGGAAGTTATCTAAGTTTAGCAAAGGGCTAATACTAGATGTTATTACCCAGCAGTGACCTTGCCAGAACCAGTACACCTGTCCTCAATTCCTTGAGGTACAAGCCCTACAGAACATTGAGATCTGATCAGCCACAGCACCTCTTTCCAGTTTCCTGACTGAAATGCTGCTCTAGACCCTGACATCACTCCACCACCAAGAACCTTATCCTTTGATGGGATCAAGGACTTGGGCCTTCATGATGTCTGCTGTGTCTGACTGGATCCCAAATCAGTAGCACTTTGCCCTACGTCTTGGTCTTTGCCCTCCTCTACTTCTGCTTTTGGAAAGTGCATATTGTCTTCAGGTCCTATAATCCCTATTTCTTGGGGGGAAGTGTATGGATTCATTGTGTTACTAAGGGCACCGTGACCTCTGCTGCCTTCTATTACCAACCCCCCCCCCACACACACACACTTTGTACTAGCTATAAGGTATGTTCTCAAACTCTACTTGCAGTAGGCTGCCCAACTCAGGACGTAGCACAAAGCTTGGAGGGTAGTGGGCAGTTCAGTGCTAGTGCCAGTCCACCAGCAGCAGAAAAAGGGCTGTGAATACAGCCAGAGGCCACAACCCAGTCTGTAGCCCCATGGCTGCCTCCTAGATTCTCTGGGAACACCTCCTGGTCCTCAGCCACCTAGGATAAAGAAGGAAATATTAACATCGTCTAGGTGATGTTTGTTCCTTATGAAGGAGCCAAGACAGCCCTTTTTCTCTTGTGTTGAGGCAAGCTGTTAACTGTCATGCTGGAGAGGAGACAGTGGAAGGAGGGAAGAACAGGCTGGGCAGACTAGCCTCCATGACCCAAGCACCTCTGGCCCTCCTGTTTGCAGAGGAACTAATGGGAGGTAAAGGCTAAGATGCCTCGTTATGGCAACAAGTACCCGTTAACTGTGTGGACAAAGGGCAGTGGGAGGAAGGTAGCTGAAGTCACTCAGTTGATTAGGAAACCAAGACTCATCTGGAGACTTCCAAGATCTGTAAACAGAAGGCTGAGAAAGTTGTCAGAGAACTTTGTGAAATCTACAAGGATGGTCCAGGTGCTTTTCAATGGAGATCACAGTCTTCATTTACCTTTACTTCTTATGTGTCAAGCCCACTCCAAAGTCACTTTAAAGGGGATATGGAGAATGGTATTCCCCTTATGCCAGAGGCCTGTGGTTAGGATGGGCCAGCCACATAGAAAATTGAAGGAGGCTTGTGTCTTCCAAGGATTATGTGCCAGGCACTGCTGTTCCCACTGCACATGCCAACTCATTAGTCCTCCCCAGAGTCCTCGGAGGCAGGAGTTCTCATGCTACAAGAGCAGAAGTGACGTCAAGAAAATGTGGTACCGCACTACACTGCAATACTACTTGCTCTGAGCTGCAGCTCTGCACGGCTTGCACATGATAGTCTATTGACGACCAGTACAAATTTAGTGTTTTAGAAAAATTCAAGTTGCCCAGGATCTGGGACCCATGTCATGGGGTAAATCGCACAATGTACTGTGGACCCTCTGGACATTGTCATGAGATACTGAACTTCAAAACACTGTAGCAATAAGGTGGATTAAGTCTACACCTGAGCTCTACAGGCTCCACAGGGAACCCTGTAAGACCCACTTTTGTGGAGCTGTTTTAGCCAGCCAGCACACGTTCATTAAGAGGAGTAAGGTTTGAGCATTTTCCTGACATGTTTCCTTTGTCAGGCACAGCTATGTCATTGGGAGGAAACTTCCAACTCACAGCTCCTCCCTAAGAGTGCCAAATATAAGAGGCGGGTAGCCTCTTGAGATGCAGTCCCAACAACTATCACTGGGGGGAGCCAGAGATTAAAGACAGTGAAACACTAGAAAGAGAAATCTGCCAAGTAGGACCAAACTCAGGGAATTGTTTAATGGGCAGTTTGTTTTGCAAGATGGAAAAATTGTGGATATTAGCTGCATAATTTAATGCATAAATTCAATACTACTGAAATATATATAAACCATGGTTAGGACGAACATAATTTTAAAAATATCACGTCTATAATTTTAATATACACTTAAAAGGACTTCAGTTCAGTTTCCAGCACCCACATTATCAGCTCACACCAGTCTGTAACCCCAGTTCCAAAGGATCTTCTACCCTCTTCTGGCCTCCACAGGTACTAGGCACACAAGTAAGTGGCACACAGCCGTACATGCAGGCAAAACTTCCATATAGGTAGAATGAAATAAAAGTTTTGAAAGACTACTGAAAAGAAGCTACAACATACCTATCAGCATGGTCAGCGTAAAGGATAATAACCCCAGATGCTGGTAAGGATGTAAATCAACAGGAACTCCCATTCATGGATCATGAGAACGTAAAATGGTATATTCATTTGGAAAGCAGTTTAGCAGTTGCTTACAACAAAACATATCCTTACCACATGATACATTAATCTGAAAACTTATGCCTACACAGGAACCCACTCAGTATTTATGGCAGCTCCACTCATAATTGCCCAAATTGGAAGCAATCAAGATGTCCTTTGGCAAACAGTTAACTGGAAAAACTGGGCATATCTAGACAATGGAGTATTTTTTTGGCAGCAGCAAAGGAATGAGCTGTATATCCATAAATACATGAAAAAACCATAAATGTGTACCACTAAATTGGAAGCAGCCAATCTGAAATGGCTATATACTGTATGTCTCTAACTATATGACACTCTAGAAAAAGAAAAACTACAAAGATGATAAAAAGATCTGTGGCTGTCAGGTTTGAGGAGTAAGCGGAAGAGCAGTTGGCACAGTTGTTTTAGGGTAGCAAATGGTCCTATAAGAGACTGTAATGGGGGTACATGGTGTCATAAATTTGTGTAAATCCATAAAGTGTACAAGCGCCAGGAGCAAACCCTGATATAAACTGCAGACATAATGGGATATCATGTAGGTTCATCACTCACAGCTACTCCGGTGGGGACATCGATAATGGGACAGGCTGCACATATCTGGAGGATGTAGGTACACAGGAGCCTATCTTCCGTTCAATACCACAGTCAACCAAAAACTGCTCTTTAAAACTCTATTACAACACACATGCACTGACCTGCAGACGCTGAGAGGCACAGTCACTAAGGTACTGCAGACATCAGGAACTGTCATCAGGAGGAACTGAGCCAGGCCACTGCCCACCACAGAGACGTTTCCGAATCCAGGTTAAAGAAAGATGTATAACAATCATGACTGAAGCTGTGCTCAGGCATCATCAGCAAGTGGAAAGGGAACCAAAGGACAAAAGGCAAAGTGACAAACATCTGCTGCAGGAAAATATTTTCCTCAAGATACATATTTTTCTGGCGCACGCCTTTAATCCCAGCATTCGGGAGGCAGAGGCAGGCGGATTTCTGTGAGTTCGAGGTCAGCCTGGGCTACCAAGTGAGTTCCAGGAAAGGCGCAAAGCTACACAGAGAGAAACCCTGTCTCGAAAAACCAAAAAAGAAAAAAAAAATACATATTTTTCAAGTTTTATGACTTTGTCCTGTCAATTGCATTTTAACTGTGTTAATCCAGGTTACCCACAGGAGATGCCAACCAGCTCAAAAGCCCCCGTTTCCATTCAGGCCTTGCCCAGCTGCCCACACATGGTCCCGTGGCTGATGTAGCACACCACCACTCACACTCACACCACCATCCAGGCAGGTGAGATGAGAAATGGACCACACTGCTGGACACAGCCATTAAAGCAAAATTAACCTGCCATTTCTGCAGCCCCGAATTGATGAGCACACTACAACTCATTTATAATTGCTTACTTCCAACTCAAAACAGTATTTCCAATTATTTCTTCTGTTCTCTTTGAAAAAAAAAGGCCATTAACACTGCATTATACTTTTATAATCCTTCATATTAGTGCTGATTGGGAATATGCCCTCATGTCAACTTCAAAAAGTCAGAATGGCCCCACAAGGGGCAGAAAAGAACCCTGGATTTGGTATCAGGCTCTGCTGCCAAGGACCCCTAGCTAGGGAAAAAAGGACTGGTGGTAGCCTGCTGGGGAACCGAGCCAAGGTCCCCTTTGGGAAGCTGATCCTGGAGAAGGAAGACACACATTCACTTAGAGTAAATGAAAAAGGACACAAGGTTAAAATGAAGTTTATTATGTTTTTGATTTTTTTTGATTTTTTTTGATTTTTGTTTTTTTAAATAAAACTGTTTGTAAAACAGCTATTTTATCCCCATGGCAGAGTGACCCCTGAAAGATGCACATATCCCTTCTTAAGGCCTTAACAAGATTTTTTTTGTACTTTTTTCTTTTTTTAAAACTCATATATTTAAAAATTATACAATTTACAAAACAAAACAATACAACATAAAGATTCATGTAGCATGGGGCCACACATTTGACAAGCCCCCTTTTCCATTATAAAAATTAAAGAAAGCAATAAAGCATTAAAGCGCGGGTGGTTCTGGTTAGCTTCACCCACCTACATGGTTCGCACGTTCTCTCCCCGACCTGGCCTGTTTCAGCAGCAGAGGCCTGGGCCTCTGTGGGTTCCATGGATCCTGTGGGTCCCCATGGGTCCCGGCTACATGGAATGTGTCCAGGAAAGAGGGCGCCAGAGGTAAGCCATTCCGTAAGTATACCTGTTGCTGTGGAGCTACTCTACCTACTCGGTGGGGCCACAGTGATCCAGGACACAGCCATGACCTTGGGGCATCTACCAATTCCACCTCCACCCCCCAAAAAAGAAAAAAATTAAAAATAAATAAATAGTGTTTCTGGAAAGGAAAAAATTTATTTTTGTGTTTAAACATCATTCCCCCACTTTTGAAAATGACCACCCCATTCTGCCCTCCCCCACAAACTTCCCTTGTGAGACAGACTGACAGAGGAAGGTGGTTGTTATTTGTCTGCTCTTTCAGTTCTGGGTCTAGTGTTCACTGAATTGTTGTGAGACAGGCTAAAGATCAAAGCCACACCCCATCCTTTATGAGATGAGTTTGTTCAGTTCAATTTCACATTTAAATTTCATTATCATTGGAACAAATTTTGAGTTAACTAGATAATTTTAAAATAGAATCAAAAGGGATAGCGCACCTTTCATTTAAACAAAGTCTTTCCAGACTAAAAATAGATTTATATATATATATTTTTTATCCCTCCCTTTTAACCCCCCCTTCCCCATCAGCCCACCCCTCCCCCCTCCCCCATATTGTCACTATGGAGATTGTGTCCATGGAAACAGCCATTCCAACATCTTGTGTCTTTCTTTCCTGTGGTGTCACCAGTTTGAGTGTGATGTGAGAACATAGGAAGGAAGTGCTGGCATGGGCAGGCGCAGTGGGGGTGCAGGGCAGGGCAGGGCGGGGTGTGGTTGCACAGCAGGAGGATTCCATTCCATCATGTGTGTCCACCACCTTCTCATCTCCACAGTCTCACCTGGAAAACAAGCAGAAGACACTGGGTGCTGGGAAGGTCTATATGGTCTCAGCACAGCTGTGGTAGTAATGGGAGGATAGGGCTTTCAATAAGGATCTTACACTCAGACCTTTCTGTAGAAGGCTGCTGATTTTGAACACATCCAAAATCAATGCCAGCACTATCACGTGGCTTTGGACCAAACATGGGGAAAGGCAGCAGTGATTTAAGCTGAAGAACAGAAGAAGATTCCTTGACCTCCATGGCTGGGCCATGTCTGTGAGTGTAGTGTGTGAATCTCTGCCAGCATAGTAAGCACCGAGGGCCTGTGGTTGGCTCAGCACCTTGTGGCAAGGCTCAGTCCTCATAAAAGTGGCTGACAGTATCCTGTTGTCACTGAAATGTAGAACACCCATCCAAATTACAAAAAGATCATCCACAACTATGTCTCATTTGTCTCTAGCTGAGTCTGTTCTTCATGCAAATAAAGAACACTTCTCAGAGCCTCTGGTGGGGAGGTGGGACAGGCCCTGGCCCATTTTCTGGGGCTTACACAGAGCTGGAGGTTTTAATTCTGCTAACTCAGGAACCTGAGGTGCTCAAGGCCCCTGGTTCTCTCTTCTACCATTTCAGGTTTCAGAGGTTGTTCTTAAGACCCACGTAGGGCAAATGGATTGTTCAATGGACTCTAAGGAGTGTCTCATGGTCTGCCTTATGTGAGAAGGGCTCAGGGAGACACAATAGTTTTCAAGGACTTAGTCCAGAAAAATTACACCAAAAGCCACTGTTGATGGTAAGCCACTCTCATCCCTGCTTTCTGCCAATCACTGTCCTCTCTGCATCTGTGTCTCTTCCTCAAGTTTCTCTTGTTCTCGCCACCAACGGATAACCTTCAGGAAAAACCAGGCTTACTGTCTCATACCTGCCTCCACAAAGCTTACCAATAAGCAACAGCTAAGGCTGGTACGTGTGCAGAACCTAAGAATGCGCCATTCATTAAACACACATGCACATACCTGCCCTTGCTAAAAGCTTTATAAAAAGCCCAGTGAGGAGGAAGGCACTTTGCAGAGACAGCAGTGTAACGGAGCTATCAGAAACACACAGCGAGGTAGCATGCAGTGGCCTGGTGTACTCTGTACTTGCCACGGCCTTGTCAAATCCTCCTGAGTTCATCACTGTTATTTCTTTCTTTACATAGGAAACAGAAGCCTAGAGATACTAAGTAGCTTTAACCTCAGTCACACAGCCCCCTTCTCACTATTCTGTGTGAGAAAGTGGGGTACCAGTAGGTCAGGACACATACGCACACTTACTGTCCCTTCTCTGCTTTATGTAGATCCCCATTAATAGTGACTATCCTGAGTATGAGTGTTCCTTGAAGACAGTGGTTTGTTTCTGTCCCTGACCACTGAGGCTTCAATAATTGTTTGGCCTCTGAAGGACACTGACTGACCTCAATGTAACAACTGATCAGACAAACCTTGAAAAAATTTTTTCATTGTAGGAAGAATTTACGAAGAGATTATTCCAGATATTAAAACTGGACACAGGGTCTATGAATTTACTCAATAGGTGACTGCTACAAACCTCAACAGACTTGAGGTCCATCTCCATTTGGGGGTCAGGAGTCTATTATGGCCAGATACCAGCCCAGGAAGGACAGAGGAAAAACTCACCATTCTGCTTCCAGTCTAGAGCTGGAAGAATCTAAGAATGAGTAGGGATGAAGACCAAGACCCCCAAGAGATGAGTTACCAAGGTCCAGATTTTCTAAAACTCAGGCTGGAATTCAGGACAAAATCATGTTCCAAATGAACCCACTTTTACCTCAACGAAGTCTTCTAGGACACACTTACTTCAGGAATCTATCTCAAGGTCCCTTTAAGAGTTTGACTCCAACCATCAGGGCCAATACAGAGGCACTTACAGAGACTGCAGAGCCTACTTAGGCACAGTGGCATTTAAGCCCATGAGTCCCACTGAAGGCCAATGCAAACAATTCTCCAAAACCATATATATCTCCCCACCACTTTGTCCTGAGGGCCACAGCACTGTACCAAGACTTTGTGCAGCTTGTACAGCTCAGCAGCTTCTAGAAATGCAGAGCTGACAATGACTTTTTGTTAGTTCAGTCTTCTTCTGTTTGGGTCTTGTGCCCCAAGAACAAGTAAAATGGTTCCCATTTCCCTTTCACACTGTGTTCTGCTCCAGGCATTGCCAACCCTACTCCCTGGAAGAGGCAGAGGGGAGGGAAAAAAAAAAAAAAAACCAGCAAAGCACTCAGCATCCCCACCAGGGAGCCTACACTTGAATCCAGACCTATCCCACAGCGGGGTATAAACAGCCTTCTCTGAAGTTAGTACCTGAACCACCAATTAAACGTTTTCTTGGAAGAGGAAAACCACATACTCTCAGAGGAATTCAACTTTTCTTCAAATTAACAATGATTTTTCCAGAAAATGGCAAAAACCTCCCAGTTGTAACCAGGGAGAGGGCACACTCCACAGAGAATAGTTCTGTTGTGTCTGTGGGAGCAGAGAACCCCCATTTAGAAAATGATCCCTCAGAGAGTACGCCATACAGCTAGCGCCTCTGCCCACTGTAGCAAGGCCCAGGTCAAGACACTTCTGTTCTCTTTACACCCTACTTTTTTTCTGCAGAGCAGGAAGGATGAACCAAGCTGCCAGGGCCCATGTCCTCTAAACTGCATTCTCATGGCTGCACAATGACACTCACTACAATCAATTTAATCTCCCGACACTGATAAAAATATAATTAAACTGGATGATAAAATCCACTAAGTCTCTGAATTTTCCTTCTCTTTATCCTTTTTACAAAAAGGAATTCTTCACAGTACTGAGGTGGGATTACAAATAATAAAATTTTGAGAATATTCTGGGTTTTTTTTTCCCCGAAAGAAAATATAGTATATAAGCCTTACTCAAATGTTATTTTTTGCCGGGCGTTGGTGGCGCACGCCTTTAATCCCAGCACTCGGGAGGCAGAGCCAGGCGGATCTCTGTGAGTTCGAGGCCAGCCTGGGCTACCAAGTGAGCTCCAGGAAAGGCGCAAAGCTACACAGAGAAACCCTGTCTCGAAAAACCAAAAAAAAAAAAAAAAAAAAAAAAGTTATTTTTTTTTTTAAGTGACCTCTAGTTAGACTTCTTTAAGACAGCGTCAAAAGAGTAGGCTGCTGGCAGATGATCCCCACTTGTAGAGTTGTCCCAGAAGCTTTGCCTTTAGGACCAACACCCATGGGCTCATTCATCAACTCTTCACTAAAGGGCTAACTTCAGGAAAAGTTGTCCTGACTCCAATTGGCAGTGGATAGTTCTGAAGCCTCTGCCACCTTCCTGTAGACATTCAGGAAGCTAAATAACAAATGGGAAACTTTTTTTCCTGGTTTTATTCATCCACATGACTAAATGCTGGTGGTGCAGCCTGTGGCCATAAGAGGCCAGAGACCAGGACACACATGGAGCTGGGTGAGGAGCTGGGTGAGGAGGTGGTGGGAGCCCAGCAGGCCCCAACTCACCTGTGCTTGCTGTCCATTCCCATGTGCACACTGCCCCCCTCACCCCCGCTCCGACTGCTCTGTGCTGAGGCTGCCTTTCGCGGTCTTGTTCTGCAAGGGGGGGAGAGGGCACGGAAGGGGAGGCTGATGCCGGCCAAAGCCAAGGGGAGACAAGACAAAAGGACAGAACAGAAAATACAGTGTGGGAACCAGGGCGGGTAGCGGTAAGGACAGGAATGGCACATGGAAAAGGAAATAAAAAGCAGAGTCAGTACTGAATGACAAACAAGAGACACCCAGAACTGGGCTTTTTCTGAGGCAAAATGTGATAAATAAAAATAAAAAGAATATTATCTGATCCTAAAATCAACCTCTGAAAAGTATTCTTAAAAGAAAGCATAAGAATCTGCCAGGAGCATTCTGATAACAGTCTTCTACAGATGACTGACTACTTTTGTTTTTTCTGGCCCTATTTGGGGACTGACCACCAGGTGTCAGTGTAACCTTAGCTAGACAGGAGCAAGTGCAGGAGACATGAGCAGCAGTGCTCCCCACCCTGACCCTCCCCTCCTTCACCCCATCCCACCTTCTGTGAAATGAGTTACTCGTCTCATCTTTCCACCTTTCCTAAAAGGAAATGACCATGAAAGCATCACTTAAACACACTGGGAAATGGACCAGTGGCAGCCCATCACCTAAACATTGTTGGGTTGCTTCTGCTGCACTACCTGGGAGAGAATGAGAGGATCCCCAAGCCCAGGAGTTGGCTCTATTTCCTAGTCCAAGAAAGGTTTCCATACCAGACCTTGCAGCAGCTCATTATGAATTGATCCATGAACTGGATGGAGTTCTACTAAACTCAAATAGAAAGCAGTAATAGTTTCATTGAGTCTGATCTCCTAATTTCTTATAATGAACAGACATACCCTCAAAACACCATACCTCTTCCCATCCTACCATGAAGGGTGTTGGCCACATGCCCCAGGGAGTCCTTCAGCTTTGTGCCTCTCTACCTTCCAAAGGCTAGGAGAAGGCTTCAGCTAGAAGTATATGTTGGGGCGGACATGGGCGAAGTCTTCCAGTGTTTGGGGCTTTCAATCTTTCAAGGTAAGCTACCCCTATTCTCCAGTTACACAACCAGCCCCACTCTGAGTGCAGAGATGTCTGACTCACCTTGTGCTTGGGGCACCTCACCGAGAAGTTCTCCTCATGCAGCAAACAATCTACAAAACAAAGGAGACAGTCAGATGAGCCTGTGCATGTGAACCAAAGTATGGCTGTAAGGGCTGGACTGACAGGCATGAACCTAAGAGGCCTCAATACTGATTATTTCCTTTCTTACTTCTGGATGTATATATGCAATACTCTTTTATTTATATGAAAAACTGATAGTACTTGTGGAAAAGCCAGGTGCCATGGAACACACACACTTTTCCCCAGCTTTGTTATGTTTAGTGGGTTATCCAGCGAACTGCCAAAGGGTGCTCACAGGGCGGCTGGAGTACAGACCCTATCCTGCTATCTTTCCTCCCTTCACAGATAAAGGATTTCCAGGATCTTTTGATCTGCCTGGATTTCAAGTCACTGAACATTCAAAACGTTAACAATCATTTGGATCTGCACCTTAGACACACAATTGTTTTCCTCTTATTCTTTGACCACACTGTAGTTCCTAATAAGAAAACATCAGTGACATTCAAAATAATCTATGGTACTAACATGGTATCAGTCACAAAAAACTAGTGTTTTAAAGTGGTTGATGATAAGGGTAAATAACCACGGTATTGTTATACAAAAATCACTCCAACAACCATGATATACAAATGTGTAACTAAACTTTAAATTTCATATAAAGTTTTTTACACACATTAAAAACAAAAACTGAAATGAAGTCTTCCAAAATCTGTAAGTGACTCTCTTGTAGGAAGAAAATAGGTGATTTCCATTAGAAATTTTTCCCTCTGTATTTCCAAAATGACAATACTTAACAAAGTTAATCTTTAAAATAGTGTTCAGCTAACTCCACAGGATCAATGCAGAGCCTCTTTAAAAACCACCTGAAATACAATGACACCCCCCCCCCCCTTTACCTCTATTCAAGAGAACCCAGTTTTCAAGACAGAACGGTGACCAAGCCTGGCAGCCCAGCTGTCACCTGCATCCCACAGCCCTAGAGACACAGAGAGACACTGCTGACACCATCACACAATCTGCACTCAACACTTCAGAGGGAAAACAAAGTCCCAGGAGGAGGATTTTATTCTCTGGAGGAAAAAAATAACGTATTCCAACTTTTAACAAGGTGACAGCAAGCCTGACGGCAGCCACGAATACACGTGCCTTCAGGAAGTCCAGCTCTCAGGCACAAGGGTAGTGTGGCAGGGCAGATAAATCTAATTCATGGGTTCACTCTGTTTATCACAGCTCTGACAGACCGACAGCCAGGTCACTGGTGCAGGAGGGGGTGGCAGATATTAATAAATATTGATCACACACTCTCAGAGAGCTCTCAGGCACCACAGCAAGAGGCAGTCATGGTACTTACCTTATTATGTTTACTATTTAACCAGTTCAAAATGATATTCGGATTAGCAGCCTATAGCCACGGATTTCAAGTATAATAGTATATAAGAAGCAGGGAACACATAAATGAAAACTTCTCAGGTCCTCAGTATCCTGAATAAATCAGCTAAGATAATCTCGGAGAATCTGGCTCACTTTGGTATTACCTGCCCACAGAGTCTCAGATCACCTCATCTATGGGGTGGGCTATTAGCTTTCTCAGATCAAGGCCCAAAAACTAAGCCAGTTGTCACTAACTTCTAGGCCCCTCCCTCCAGCACGCAACAAGCATAGAAGTGAAACGTGTTCTTTTAAAACCCACAAGTTCATAGCATGACCAAGACTCCTGTTGCTCTAATCTGCCAGTGAGTTTATGAACAGGAAGAGGCAGACAACTGGAGCTCAGGGAAGCATTCTCTCCTCACCTGGAGTCTCCAGCAGCACTGTGCCACCAGTCTCTAGGCCAGTTAAACAGGGCACTTGTGAAGCTTGGCCACCATAATGCTACAGGGTTTACAAAACCATTCAGGACAGGGACCATGTCAGCTGCAAAAGCCACCATCAGAAAGGCACAGGTGGGTTCATTCACCCTCAGAGTGACAGAACGGTGTGACCAGCTGTAACAGGCCATTCATAAAATGTTTCCTAAAGTTAGAAAAATTTTTTTTCTGAGTTAAAAGGAAAAAAAATCACAAATACAACAGTGTAAATATATACTGCTTCTGGAAACAGAATTCTCCTGAAGAAGTCTTAGAATGTGCTCACCTGTGCCCTTATAGCACACTGTATAGGCACTACTCACACAAATCTAGAATTCATCAGGAACTGTAATTCCATTCCCAGTACAAGTCAGAACGTAGGCAGAAAGCTCAGAAGCTAAAAGGGTACAGGGGAGATTATGGCATCCAACCACCCCAGTGCTCCTGAGGTAAATAAGAGCAAAGGGTACAAAGAAGTGCAGTGAAATCCCAACTGAGGACTCTGGCAGTGCCTAGTCCCCACATGATCAGCCAGTGACAATCACCTAATTTGTTTTTTCTAAGGCCCTGACACAACCTTGCAGTGCACAGGGCCTGGCCAGAATTCCTATAGGGTAGAAACCAAAGCAACAACTCACCAGACCACCACATGAGCTAGAAAAGACTCACAAGGTGGAGCAGTCAACAAGATGGCTTCCAGAAACAAGTACCACCTCCACACCACCCCAGGAGAGAATGCTTTCATTACCCTCTAAGCTTAAAGACCAGGGTGACTTTGCTGAGTGTTTCATAACAAGCTCCATAAAGCTCGGGTATGGCATCCATACAGAACTCAGCAGAATGAAGACAGTGACCTCAAGGACATGGTAGAAAAAAACGAGAGGGATCTAACATGTCCTTTGGATTCCTGAGTCACCCGGGTGCTCAGCTGCAATCTACCTCAGCACTGTCATCCTCACACTCGTACAGATGGATACTACAGTCCTGTGGCCACTCCTGGAGCACAAAAAGGGGAATAAATGAATCCTTGGTGCTGATGAGAGTGTGGAAGCCCACAGAGGTTTCCTAGTGAGATCTGAGCTTGCTTTACCAGCAGGGCTGCAGAAGCGGATGATTGGACCACGGGCCTGGGTACCAGGTGTTTGGAAGTGTCTACACTTGGCTGTATCTAGCAAGGGGGAGGTCTTTTGCCTCGCCCTGTGGCATTGTTATAAAAAGCCCTCTCGAATAAAGTTCTGAGCCATTGGGTATTGACCCAGGTCCTCCTGAAGCTATCCTGTGTTTCTGTCTTTCCCCTCGTTGGCTAGCCTATCATTCTATCTACAAGTTTCTTTCTTTTTTTTTTTTTTTTTAACTTTTATTATTTGTGGATTTCACATCATACATTCCAATCCCACTTATCTCCCTGTCCCAATGTGACCATCTCCCCTCCCCCCAAAACAAAACAAAATTTAAAAGAAAAACCAAAAACCAAACAAACAAACAAACAAAAAAATGAGAAGAAACACATCCTGGAAGCTGTGGTGTGACAGTGAGTCCCACAGTTTACCCATTAGTCCATCCATCTTTTTTTTTTTTAATAGTCTGATTGTTCTTTATTTTATATCTAGAATCCACTTATGAGTGAGTACATACCATGATTGTCTTTCTGGGATTGGGTTACCTCACTCAGGATGATATTTTCTAGTTCCATCCATTTGCCTGCAAATTTCATGCTTTCATTGTTTTTTTCTGCTGAGTAGTACTCCATTGTGTATATGTACCACATTTTCTTAATCCATTCTTCAGTTGACGGGCATCTAGGTTGTTTCCAGGTTCTGGCTATTACAAATAGTGCTGCTATGAACATAGCTGAGCATGTATCTTTGTGGTATGAATCAGCATCCTTTGGGTATATGCCCAAGAGTGGTATTGCTGGGTTTTGAAGTAGTTCAATTCCTAGTTTTCTGCGAAACCGCCATACTGATTTCCACAGTGGTTGTACAAGCTCGAATTCCCACCAACAGTGGAGGAGTGTTCCCTTTGCTCCACATCCTCTCCAACATTGACTGTCATTGGTGTTTTTGATCGTAGCCATTCTGACAGGTGTAAGGTGGTATCTCAGAGTCGTTTTGATTTGCATTTCTCTGATAATTAAGGATATCTACAAGTTTCTTATCCCTCTCTCAAGAGTACCCTGGGAAAGGTAGGGGCAGGACCCCTCACAATAGAGTCTGTCCTACAAGAACCCAGACCCTTGTGTTTTTTCATGTCCCACCCCCAGACTCTGACCCCACTACTCAAACATCAAAGTCTTTAGCAGGGAGTGAAATTTCCAGCTGTGTTTCTTCATGAGAGTTAAAGAAAAATCCCCTCCAGGCAAGATTCTTTGCCCACAGTGGTATTATTGAGATACCACAGCCTTATTCCTTGATTGTCATGTTCTTTGTATAAATTCATTAAATATTTTCCCAGAATCAGAACTCATGTTATTACTGTACCCTCTATCTGAAGCCAAACTCTCCTCTAACATTAACAACCAACACAAAAAATCTAATGATGGTGTAAGAAATATGGGACTACATTGGGTGGGGGAGTTGCAGGAGTCACAGGACTTCATGAAACATGGGACACTCCAGCAATGAAAGTTCTTCCAGAGGCATCAAGAGTTCTTTTTTTTTTTTTTTTTTTTTTTTTTTTTTTTTTTTTTTGGGTTTTTCGAGACAGGGTTTCTCTGTGTAGTTTTGCGCCTTTCCTGGAGCTCACTTGGTAGCCCAGGCTGGCCTCGAACTCACAGAGATCCGCCTGGCTCTGCCTCCCGAGTGCTGGGATTAAAGGCGTGCGCCACCAACGCCCGGCTGGCATCAAGAGTTCTTTAAACTCTTTGATTTGGCTGCTGGAAGCAAGGCCGAGATGAAAATGTCATGCTGTTCCTTACTCCACCAATAAATTAGGGCCTCCTAAACTCAGTGACTTATCTTGATTATAAATAGAAAAATCAGTTAGGGTCAATGAACACACCTTCCCTAAATAGAAGACATATTACACAGAACAGAACTCTTGAGGAGACCACGGAATAAGTACAATATCCATGTCTGCCGAGCAGTGTTTGTACTCTAGATATTGTACTCTATCTAGGTCCTTGCAACTTGGATCATCAAAAAGACTGAAGTGTCTGCAGCTTATAAAGCTGCATCTCTGATACCAGCTCTGCACTCACCAAGTGCGGAGTACAACTGTGGCAGCAAAGCTAGAGGAGCAGGAGTCATACCATACCTCTGAAACCGAACCTTTCTCTTGCGGGAAACTTGGCTAGGTTTGTTAAACAGAGACATTATGGACTTAATGGAGATAGGAGTGGAATGAGGGTTTGAATTCCTGAGTTTGAGGCAGCCTGGTTTACAGAGTGAGTTCCAGGTTAGTCAGGGCTACACAGAGAAACTGTCTTGAACATGAACACAAACACACACACACACTTAATTCCTTAGTCCTACTATCCACATTTCAAGTACTCAATGCTCACATATGGCTGCAGCTACCATCTTGGAGCAGAAAGGTCTACGCATTTCCATTACTGTGAAACGTTCCGGTGAGCAGTGTGCTTTACCCCTGAGAAACTATACCAGGAAATAGACTGGGAGCTGGGAGCAGAACCCCATGGGCCTTGCTATTGGGAACCTGGCTGTCAACACAGCTGATACTTGAGGGTATACATGGGGTATGCCTGGAGTCAAAGTGGTTAACTGTCTAGGTGTGCAAGCATCTGTTGTTCAACAGTCTGTGTATGGGAGACCACTGCTCACCCAGGCACTGACTGGGACAGTCAATTATTGCATAATCCCCCATTCAAAACCACCCCCAAACTTAACACTTGGGAATCCCCATTTAAGAGCAGCTTTGAGTGAAGAAAATCAGATGTTCTCATGTAACTACAAGCAACACAATGAACATGAGGGAAAGCAACTGCCTGACTCAGGGTGCTCAGACAAAAGGAAAACTTATCAGCAGGGAGAATGAGGCCAGGTGTGGAGGTGGAGGTGCATGCCTACAACTTTAGCACTTAGGAGTAGACAGGAGGATCAGTTCAAGGTTATCCTTGGTCACACAGTGAATTTGAAGCAAGCATGGGCTACATGAGACCATTATCTTAAAAAAAAAAAAAAAAAAAAAAAAAAAAAAAAAAAAAAAAAAAAAAAACCC
>CABHPP010083961.1:32495-49059 GCA_902168425.1 Peromyscus attwateri
AAGGGAGGGAGGGAGGGAGGGAGGGAGGGAGGGAGGGAGGGAAAGAAGGAAGGAAGGAAGGAAGGAAGGAAGGAAGGAAGGAAGGAAGGAAGGAAGGAAGGAAGGAAGGAAGAAAAAGAAAAATTAAACCTGGCATTTCATGCCCATTGGGATGTCTACAGTGATAATAAAGATATCTAAGTATGGTTGGTAAGGATACTGGGAAATTGGAACCCTAATACATTGCTGGTGGGAATGTAAAATGTGTATATGCTTTGGAAAACCACATGGCAGTTCCTCCAAAGGTTAAACATGGGGTTAACATGCAAAGAGAATTGAAATCCTATGACCATACAAAGATTGTGACTGTTCTGTGGAAGCAGGATACACAAGTGAAAAAGTAGAAACCCCATGTCCATCAACTGAGGAAAGGTAAATCCAACACAGCACACCCTTACAATACACAGTTTGGCAGTGCAAATGAAGTACTAATACATGCAGCAACATAGATGAACCTTAGAAATCAAAAGGGTATGTGGTCCCAACTTACCTGCATCAATGGCACACGGGTAATGGTATCGGAAGGAGCAGCCTTTGTTGTAGCAGCCCAAGGTAGCGCCAGCCTCCTGGCAGTGGGAGCATTTCTGAAAGGAAGAAATGGGCATGTCAGTAACTCCAGACCTGCCCCTCTCTTACAGGCTTCTCTTTAGCTCATCCGTTAGATTCAGCATGGCCTTTGTGATTGGAGAAATCTGTGGTGGTAGGACTGGCTGGTCAATCTCTCAACCACCACTCACTGACCACACCATGGAAGAGATCCAGAAGATTGTTTTTAGGGCCCTGGCCCCAGTTTTGGGTAACTGTTGTCTTGCTTGCTGACCTTGACCTTGATATCCTCCCTATGCTAATTCCCTCCCAGGTTTCACCCTCCTGAATGCTTAAGAGAAGTTCCTTGTCTGTGTATTCTGCATAATGGGCATTAACAGCTTAGATGCAAGATTGTAAAATGTCAGTAGCGAACTTCTGCCCTCCGAGGTTCTCCCAATGTGCTATAAGCCTGTATTTAAGACCTCCTCTCTCCTTCAATAAACGGCATTCGGCATTGAGAGAGAGAGAGAGAGAGAGAGAGAGAGAGAGGAGGGGGAGAGAGAGAGAGAGAAATCTGGTGCTCTCTTCTGGCCTGCAGGCAGAACATGGTATACATAGCAATAAATAAATGAATGAACGAACGAACGAACGAACGAACGAACGAATAAATAAAAGAAGCTTGGGGCAAGGGGGTTGATAGTAGCTGACTCCAGAGCTTTGGCCATATTGAAAACCAGATGTGATATGTTTTAACATTAGAAGTAGAGGTTGCTGGTGGACTTTGAATTTTAGACTCACTGAGTTTGAGATGCCTTTAAGAAAGGAAGAAGGGAATAAAAGGAATTGAAAACAATGGAAACGTGCCTTTAATTCTGAAAAGGAAATTATTTTCAAGTAATAAATCACACTCACTCAAATACAGGGGAAAAAAAAAAAAAAGATTGTTTTAAGGCCAGACCTCATGAATGACTTCAAATCAAACAGAACACACCAGGGCAAGTAAGTGACTCTATATTACATGTGGTAGACACACCAGTGGGTGTAAGCACCCAGACCTCCCTGTTTTATCCACTCCCATGCTCTACTGTTAAGTTCCTCTCCACTATTATGCACTGCCTGTAGATCCTGCTTCTATTTATGCCACAGAAATTTTGTGTAGGTGGAGAGTTAAGGCACACACACACACACACACACACACACACACACACACACACAGAGAGAGAGAGAGAGAGAGAGAGAGAGAGAGAGAGAGAGAGAGAGAAACCTTTTACAATTAAAAGTAGAATTTGGTTTCTAGTTCTTATATTTGTAAGATTTTATTTTTAATTTTGATCTACTTATCCCAAATGCCCAATACAAGTATATTTTTCTTTCCAGAAAATATGGGTTCCTGTATGTAAATGGTATTTTTACACATGAATCCTATTTTAAATGTACTAGGAAACCTGCCATGAATTTCTGGCTAAGTGAGACACTATTCTCTAATTGCAATGCTCCTCCTTATATGGTCAGATTTTCTTAAAGCAGGGCATATCTCTACTGTCACCCTGACGTGGCTGCTGTGAGTACCCATCCTGTCAATTCCATTAACATTACCAACATGCAACCATCCACATGTGGCCCTAGTGAGAAAAATATGCAGATTAGTTATCCTTCTTGGGTGTGGCTACGAACCACCCAGGAAAGCTAACCAGAAGACACAGACACTTACTTCCTGATACTATAAAAAATAAAATATGTATGCTCCTTAAACCCTCACATCTGAACTGGCTAAGCTCCCCAAAACACTGGCAGCTGTGGAGCTTAAATGTTTACCATGTCTCAGGATGGGAGAGCTATGAACACTGACCTGGTAGGACCTGCATGTGTCCACTATACAGGCTGGATAGGTAAAGTACCAGAGGGCAGGACCTAGTCTTAGTCAGAGCTAAGAAAGTCTCCCGGAGACAAATGGTGCAAGACCTTATGCCTCCCTCTCATAAGACCTTTTAGGTGCCAATCATCAGTAAATATTAACTAAGTATCCTTGCACCTAGGAGAAGGAAGTAAAGATCATTTAGCCTAGAGTAAACCAAGGACAGTTAAGAGCAATTGCAGAATCTCCAGATTATCTACTGTCTATGCCTCCTTCAGGATAAAAAGCCTCACCACCAAACCAAAGAAACAGAGGATGGCCAATCTGTCAGTGGAAAACTGTCAGCTGTTCCTGCCATCTACCTTTTTATTCAAGGTTCCTAAGCACTCATTCATCCAGAGTTGAGTTTCAGGCCCTCTCCATCTTACAGGATGAATCTCAGTTCATGGTAGCCATTGATGAATGGGTTTATCAAGTACTTTTGAAAGTTTGCAAGCAAATGCACTTCTGCAAAAGTTTTGCCCTTAAATACGGACAAGTTGGAAAACAACAGCATTATGGAGGCAGAATTAGGCTGAATTTCAGGCCAGCCTGTCTGCACAGTGAGTTCCAGAACAAATAGGGGTACACAGTGAGACCTGCCCCTCTGGTACTTTACCTCAAAACAAAACCAACCAACCAACCAACCAACCAACCAACCAACGAGAAAACCAGACCGCCGTGCTCAGCCTCTCTTGAGCACAGGGCAACAGGATCTGTGACAGTTACCTAACCACCACAAGAAGAGAATCCTGACAAAGACCATCTGCAGGGAAAGCAGAGTGGAAAAATGAGAGATTTGGACTCTGTCACACTGCTGAGCACTAACCCAACCAACCCAAGGATCATCCATCTCCAGACTTGTGATAGGACAACACAGACACACTCTTTGCTTTTTCAATTAATTTTACAACTTATAGTCAACATATCCTAATTGATACAGAAAGAGACTATTATCTGGAGCTGGGCAAGGAAGGGTTAGGTACACAGACTCTACAAACTAAGTAACTACTTTGTAAGTGACTCTCCCACTGCCTCACTATGTCTTACCAGCCAATTTCCTAACCTTTGTTCAGTCCATCTACAAGGAAAGTACTAACAGTGCTCAACCTCACAGAAACATTGAGTGTTAAATGCACTAATCCAGACTTAGAATAGTGGCTGGATCAGAATTACTGTCATGTCACCCAAGATGACTACAGGCCAGATACATTACATGTCCTACAGACCAAAAATTAACCAATTACCCAGAGTGGCCTTGTCACCACTCATTTACAGATGAGGACAGAGAAGACAAGGGGCTGAGACATGGATGCCTATTCCCTTCCTCCTTCAACACCAGCTGCTCTGTCCCTTTGCAGGACCTCTCAAAGCAATCTACTTCGAAACAGCTCAGACTACATACATGCCTTGTCTTTTTCATGAAGACAGAGAACTCACCACTTAACCGGGAAATTGCATCAGTAAAATGATACTTTATTCTTTCAGCTAAAGGCATGATATGGAGCTGGAGAGATGGATCAGTGTTCAAGACCACTTGTTACTCTTCCAGAACCTCCGAATTTGATTCCCAGCACCCACATGGTGGCTCTAACACCACATCCAGAGTTCCAGAGGATGCAATACCTTCTTCTGACTTTCTGGGGCACCAGGCACTAACATGATGCACATACAAACATGTAGACAAAACACTCATATAGATAAAATAACATTTAAAAAGCACAATAAACTGACTATATCATACCCAAAGAAGAGATACCCTACAGAGGTTATTAGGACCTCAGAGAAAGCACCTTATAAATCGTTTAGTTCAGCGGCGCTCAAAAGTGTGGTCTCGAGACCAGCAGCACCAGGAGGAACTGAAAGGTCAAATTCTCAACCCATGTTCCAAAAAGCCCTCTAAGCGATTGTGGTACATAATGCAGATTCAGAACCATTAATCAACACCTTAAACTGTAACATAGACCCACAGAGATACAATGACTGGCTAGAATCCATGTTTCCTGAGAGCTATTTAGTGTTAACTAGACTTCTGTTCCCTATATAGCAATCTAAAGATTATGGGTATGAAGGCAGAATTGAGGTTTTCAATGATGTTCATCTGAATCCCTAGAATCAGAGATCTTTAATACCTTGCAGAGGTGGTAAGTCTCAAGATGGGAAGATGTGTTAATTATCTGGGGATGATCTACTTTCAACACACATACTGATTTAAAAAAAAGATCCTCTCTCAGAGTGGGGCAGAGCTGCGGGCTTCAGGGAGATGTGGAAATGGGAGCAGGGTCATATGCACTACTGCTGACTTTGAAGATGGAAGAAAGGGCCACAAGCCAAAGAATGTAGGTAGTTATAGCTCAAAAAAGGCAAACAAACAAAATCTTCCCTAAGCTTCCAGAAAAGGAGAACACAGAAAACAGCTGATATCCAGAGTGGGACTTGAACTGGGCTTGTAACCTGCAGAACTCTAACAGGTATGTGGTGTGTCATGGCAAGTACAGAGGAATTCCTGAGTCGCTCACAGTGACAGAAGTGACTGCTCATTTTTCTGTTACATTCTCTACTGTAACAAATTTCTCCCTCGTGGGAAAAACTACAATTTCATTCCTTTTCATAAAGTCGGTTTTGTCATCACAAGGTCCCCAAAGACAGCACACTGGGTCTTTTTGCGGTGTTTTTTTTTCCCCCCCCAGTTGAAGAAGCAGAAGCCAAAGCAAAGGGGACTGCTAAGATGGCACAGTCAGGGAGCAATGAACTTGTAACTGTAGCTTTCTTCCTACTACCCTGCCATGCTCCTTTTAGTCCATTCATTCAACCATCCCACATTTTACCAGTACCTCCCACCTGATGCCTTTAGTCCCAGCACTCATGAGGCAGCATGGTGGAGCACTGTGTTCCAGGACAGCCTGGTCTACACAGCAAAGCAAATCAATCAAACAAAAGAGAAACTCCAAACAAATGTAAAAATCAAAAGTACTCCCATGTGCCAATTGTCAAAGACAAAATATAAAAACCTATCACTATAAAAAATCTCCGTTTGTCCATTCTATACCCAAACCTATTCTTTGGTCAGTATAATTTCCAATTAGGTTTTTATTCTTTATGTTTTACCTGAAGGAAAAATTGACTTTCATCCTCCCACACTGTAATTACTTAAAGCCCCTGCATAGCAAACGTCCTTGACTTAGGGGTAGTGAGTACACAGTGTCAGGACCCAAACAATACAGGCTCAGTGGGGACTTCAGTGCGATTTTAAATCTTGACACGTTTTTTTCTTTTCTGGGTTTTGTTTGTTTGTTTTTAGGACAGCATCTCATGTAGCTCAGGCTAGCCTTGAATTTCTTTCTTTCTTTCTTTTTTCTTTTTTTTTTTTTTTTTTTTTGAGGCAGGGTTTCTCTGTGTATCCCTGGCTGTCCTAAAACTCACTCTGTAGCCCAGGTTGACCTCAAACTTAGAGATCTACCGGTCTCTGCCTGCAAAGTGCTGGGATTAAAGGTGTGTGCCACCACCACCCAGCCCTCTTTTTTTTTGAGACCAGGGTCTTACTTTATGATGATATTTTATTTGTGCTGAAATGTGATTTTATTTGTATGCTAATAAATAAAGTTGCCTGGGGGTCAGAGCTAATAGCAAGCCATTTAGCAGAAGTCTGGCAGTGGTAGCACACGCCCTTATCATAGAGACCTGGAGGTCTGTATAGACAGGCAGTGACGAGGAGGTCATGTGGTTGGGTTTAGAACCAATGAGAAGGCAAAACAGAAAGTCAATAAAAATACAGACATACAGGAAGTAGGTCTGTTTCTCAGGGGAAGGACGGTGGCAACAGCAGCAGCAGCGGGTGGTAAGAAGGTGGTCTCAGATCTTGGCTACTGCTCTCTGATCTCTGGCTTTTAACTTTGCATTTGGCTGTGTTTCTTATTTAATAAGACCGTTCAGAATTACATCTACATTACTTTGTAGCCTTAGCTGGCCTGGAACTTGCTATGTAGGCCAGGCTGGTCTCAAAACTCATAAAGGTCCATCTGCCTCTTCCAAGTACTAGGATTACAGGTATGTTGCCACCACAACCCAACTAGATGCTTTTTTTTCCAGACAGCAGCTTAAACTGATGAAGGAAGGGAATTTTTCTTTTAATAGAAAAAGTAAAAATTATTTTCAAGCAACTGACAAAAAACAAACAAACAAACAAACATAAAACCCTTGTTTTTCTGGACAATATAACTTGTAAATAAATTACAAAATGTCTTAATTTCTGGGCAGATTTAAATAGACATTCATTCAGCCTGGCCTTTTACAAGTGCTTGTCACTGTCTAGAGGCAGGGTCTGGTGACTTGAAGTGGCAAACTACAGGGGCTGAATCAACTAGGAGCCATCCAATTCTCCTGTAAGGGAGGCTGCAAAGGAAGAATACTGCGTGATTCATTCCCAGAACAGCACTTCCCTCTGAGATATAACAGAGACCTGAATAATCATGCTGCTTAATGAACATCTTTGAATAGTCTAGAGAGTTGCAGCAATTGGGTCAGAGCATTATTAGTGCATCGATGCAGATCAATTCTGTGCAAACCCTGCAGATTGCACTCTGTCCCACTGTGTCCTTCCAGCCACTACTGCACTCCTTTGCTCATACTTACGGTATTTATTCAGTTATGTTTATCCATCCCCTAAATGGGAGGTCTAGCATCTCTTGGACCAGGCACACTGAAAATACAGGCAGATGGAAGGAATGCAAGGTCTGACACATTAGACCTTGGAGCAAACTAATGAAGTTGACTCTTCCAATATTAGTTAAAAAGCCAATGCTTGGGAAAATGTGGAAAAAGTATTCATTTTGGCTACCAATAAGTTTATTTTCTTTTAATTATACCTCCTATATCTAGGGCAGAAATATCTGCCGATCTCATTATGCACTCCTGCTAAATGACTGCAATATAGTCTCCACCCAAAGCATTACACTACCTGTTATGGTCATAGGAGCATCTTCCTTTGATGCAACTCTATCTGATCAATTTTCTTTTCTGAGGGCTTCAAAGTGTTGGTCAGGACAATTTATGTTTTATTCTTTGCTTCCTTGAAGCAAGACACAAGACACTCTCCTTAGGTTTCTCCATCAAAGTTCTCATCTGGGAGCACACTGTGTTTTGTCATGCTCACTAAGTCTTGGAGGATGGCACTAACTCATGCCAGCCCTAGACTAATACCCTATGTTGGTATATCAGAGCCAACTCAGAGGGCCAAAGAAGCCAGAGTTCTTTCCAGGACCATTGATGTAGTGCAAGAGGTGCACAGACGCACTAGTGACACTCGTGTCTCACAGCTGTTTTACAGGTATCAATTTCAGAACCTGGATTCATTAAATGTACACCTAAATAAGTTGTGAGTACAAGAAATCAGCTACCAGTCATGTCAGTAGCATTCACTGGTTAAAGGCTACTTTTGTATTTAAGACAAGTTTCCAGGTTTGACAGGCATTTTAGAATAAATATGGTTGGTCTAATGTGATTATTATCAAGGCCCAAATCAGCAAAGGCCTAGTGAACAAAGGCGAAAAGCCGTCATCAACCTTACTTTTGTAAAAGGGGGAATTTGCTTTACCTTCCTCGTAAAGTTGTGTAAAAATCACTGTCAAAGAATCTTACAAGCTACAGAGGCAGGTAATTGTTTTGATTTACAAAGATAGATTTGTATATCTTTGTACAGGTAGGTTTTATTGGCACTCACTGATGTCAAAACCAGGTATAGTACACATCTAAGTCTATTAAATTAAGATAAACTAAGTTGTTCATTTATTGACTTATTTTCCACTTAGACTATGAGGCTTGTCATTTCTGTTCAGCATCTCACCTTTCTAAGTAAGGGGAGAAGAGTCAGCTCCTGCCAGCTTCATTCGCACTCCTAGCTACTGTTTACTTTCACCGGTCTTTCTCTCTCAGTTTTCTACGGTTGACCAATCCACATTAAGTTTTTGTTTTTTTAAAGCTTCTTGAAGCACTTTGCATTTGAAGATTTTTATATGAGGACAGAAATACACATGAACACATAATAAATGAAACAATTCACAGGAATCCAAAAATACTGAAAACTACCTAAGAAGGGCTTACTGAGCTCAATTTGGGCAACCCCAGTTCCATATATCTGTCAGGCTCTGCAGACAGTACCTGAGTGTTGAGTAATAAACAGACCTGCTGCTGGCACCAGTGCCCTGCCACTGCTCCTGGTGACATGTCTTTAATCTAGCCTCACTCTTGTCATACAGCACTACTCACTAATGTTAGACTAATCATGCACCATCTGTAGCTGCTGGAGACCCTGATGCTACAGGGGCCAAAGGATCAGATGCACTACACACAACCAGGAATCTACCAACTTCCTTTCCTGCCTCCTCAAAGTCATCTGCTTCCCACGATGATTAGCAGAGGACACCACATTTGCATACCAGTTTAAATCTAACTATCATCTTTCAAAGAAAAAAAAAGTGTAGGAACAAGGACAAACAAGGACAGCTGCTGGGTTTGGGATAGGGAGAGAGTCCTGGTATTAGAGGTAGACATGCACACAAGAGGCTGACTTCAGATCAAAGGTCACAGACCCATGGGATGTACTGTGGTGTGTTATGGAATATTATTTTAACTATGTAAAGATGTGTTACATTTGTTTACACTGCAGAATATTACTTTAACGATGTAAGGATGTATTACATTTGTTTGTGCTGCATTTGTTTAATTATGTAAAGATGTGTTGCATGTGTTTCACCTTGCCTGCTTAAGGCACCTGATAGGTCTAATAAAGAGCTGACCAGCCAATAGCTAGGCAGAGGAGGGATAGGTGGGGCTGGTTGGCAGACAGAATAAATAGAAAAGAATGAGAAAGGGGGAAGAAGAAAGAAGAGAATGAGGGAGAAAGAGAGGGGCACGCCTGGGGCCAGAAGCCAGAGCCACCAGCCAGCCAGACATGAGGAGCAGTGAAATAAGATACACAGAAGAAAGACAGGGAAAAAGCCCAAAGCCAAAAAGCAGTAGAAGAAAAACAGGTTAAGTTATAAGAGCTAGCAAGAAACAAGCATAAGCTAAGGCTGAGCATTCATAACTGATAAGTCTCCATGTCATGGTTTGGGAGCTGGTTGGTGGCCTAAAAGAAAAGCCTGCTACAGTGGTGAGCCCTGGTGGTGTAAATGAGCCCAGTGGAAAGGGACTCCTTCAGGCATTAGTGCAGCATGACCCTGAAGAGGCAGCTCACACACACACCACCTGCCCCGGACACTTCTTTCTCAAGAAAGATTCCATTACCAACCAGGGCAATTTGGACTTGGAAGTAAAATCTCAGTGAGAGTGCAGAATGAGTTAAATCTCTCATGAGTCTTTCTGGGTAAATGAAGGCAAAGCTAGAAACACAGTCTATCTTCCTGTTGGAGAATCATAGCTTAAGTGTTCTGAATTAAACCGACTATCTTCTGTTGCCTCATAGTTATGACTCTATAATAAGAATATTATTGTAAGAGAATAGGCTTCATCCAAGGTATAACCCAAAACTTGCTTTCTAAAATAAATCTACAGCCATTCATGAGGGCTCACATCTACAATCTTAGCACTTGGAAGGCGGAGGCAGGAGGATCACAAGTCCTACAACAAACCTAGGATGCTACTGAGTTCCAAATCTGCCTATGTTACAGAGTGAGCCCTATCTTAAACAGTAACTAATTAGGCCGGGCGGTGGTGGCACAAGCCTTTAATCCCAGCACTCAGGAGGCAGAGCCAGGCGGATCTCTGTGAGTTTGAGGCCAACCTGGTCTACAGAGCGAGATCCAGGACAGGCACCAAAACTACACAGAGAAACCCTGTCTTGAAAAACAAAAAAAAACAAAAAGTAACTAATTAAATCTTTGTTGGCAAGCTTTAAGTAGGAAGATACAAACTTTACAAAACAAGCATTTCATTTACTTTAGCTAGTATTTCCTATATGTGCCTTCTGCGTATGTACTGAGATACCTTTCTTGTTTCCTACCTCAAATATGGAGTCTAAAAACAGATAAAGTGCTGGGTGTGGTAGCAGAAGCCTTAAATCCCATCACTCAGGAGGCAGACACAGGCAGATTACCTCTGAGTTCAAGGCCACCCTGGTTATAGCTTTGGTTAAAACTCTCAAAAATAGTAATAAAAATCAAATCATAGTTTAGTAATAAAGGTGATTCATTAAAAAAAATAAGATCAGATGAAGAACAGAAATGTAAATTAGAGGTACACACTGGAATGGGGAGCTACACTGCCCAAGGTAACAGCACTTCTCCAAGAGAACTAACACTTGGCCTTGGCTCTCTCTGACTTTGTGAGCCTGGTGTGTTTGTATGTTTGTCTCTGTCTTTAAGTCAGTAACATGGAGATAATTATCCAGTTGAGAAAAGTGAGGGGGATCTTTTGTTAAAAAAAAAAGACATTGGTTAACAACAACTAACAGTAGTATTTCTAGTCATTTTCTGTTACTTTCCATTCCAGCAGTTGGAAACCAGGTTGGGAGGGAGGGTGGGTAGTTTGCAAAGTGGTCTACTTCAAGTGACTAGGGTAAGTCCAGTGATGCTCTCCTATAACGTAACTCCTCTGTGGATGCTAAACATTTTACAGGTCACGCACAATACCTTTACCTATGCTCAGTCATCCTGCTTAAGTGTGAGCACTATGAATGATGATAAACAAACATGTGAGATAATGGCAAGTACCAGTAATTATTCTTAACAAGTTGTCCATAAAAGGGAGAGCTCATAGTTATCACACCTTAGCTGAACTTCAACTGCCATTACAGCAGACACAGGTACTGGCCACTTGCTGTGGGTTTTAAATGCTTGGCAATTCCCTACCTCCAATTCTCTGCAGTTTATAGTCTTCAGGATCAGCAATAGTAATTTAAGGAGGTAAAACAAAGCAATCTAAAGCAATTTCACAAACAAAATGCATCCACTTGCAACAATTTAAGTTAAATCCATTCTCCATTCCTTCTAGGTATTAAAACATTACAAGATTTGGTTTAATCATGTTTCTCTTGCACAAAGTGTACCCATGTTGTTATGCTAATATACTGTCAGAACCATGATTATTACGTGTCAATACAGGCTGCACTAGTGATGTTCTGTGGGCTACCCAGTTGGCTTGTTTTTTAATTGGTTTGTATTTTATCTTACCCACAGGTATATATACTTTGTTAAAATAATTTTAATCACAGAGTTTCATTTACAGCCCAAGAAGAAAATCACACAACTTCTCTGAAAATATATGCTTTGTCTAAGTAAGTTTTTTCCGTGTTAAGAGGTTAGAAAGGAGGGCTCCAGAGGCAGGACTAGGCTTAAGGCTGTAATAAGCACTTTTCCTCTGCAAACCTGAGAAAAAGTTGAACCTAGCAGGAGCAGGAACCAGCAGCAGCCCCGTGATGAAGAGAGAATACCATCTTCCAAGTGGAGAAATGCATCTTATAGACAGAGCTTCAAAACCTTGAATTCTAAGGTGCATACTTTTCTTTTACCCTTTGCTTAAACAGTGTACTGGCTGGGTAAAAAGAATGGTTATGTTTTGTGCTTTGTGAAGCTAAAGGGCCATCCTCTGGCTGAAATCACTAACCGGGGAAGCAACTCTTTATAGCACTGCTTCTCTCTAGGGCTCAGCCCACCTGTGAGCTAGTATACATGCCCAGAAAACAAATTACTAAACTGCTTATCTGTGAGGCACCTAAATAAAAATGTTTATGATTTGATATACTATCTGCCACAATCAGACAACTGTACTAAGATTTCTAACCTGTGAAGATGATACTACTGAAACACAAATCTCCAAAGATGGTACCTTCTGTTCTAAGAGCCTTTATTTTTTACTCTCTGTGCATTTATATTTATATTTAATTTCCCCTTTCTTTGCCCAGGCATCTGTCTGGCTCCCCAACACTCTCATCTTTGTAAACTTTCATCTGAATAACTAAGACTTTATAATCATCTTCTAAAAGTCCCATCCCTAAATAACATATGAGGAATGAATTTCCATCTTCCCCATACTTAACAGCTGGAATTAAATCTCAAAACTGAAATGTTAGGGGACACTCAACCATATGGAAATGGTAGCATATTTAAGCTACTGCCAATAAAACTGCCTATATATCATGGTTCCCGCACTCCAAGGTAACCATTGTCCCCAGCCTTTCCTAGTCAGGCCTTAGAGACAGTCACTTGATTGTGAAGTGATAATGTAAAGAACATTCAGCACATTCAGGTCACTCTGACACTCACAGGCATTCTTACCCCAGGCCTTTTATTCCTGGTAACCTGTATTAGAAGGCAAAAGCTTGGTCCAGATCTTCAAGAGCACCATGGTGCTCAAGCCTGTGAACAACTCACCAATACCAAGTTTTCTGAAATGACATTTCAGGTTTTCTCAAAGTATGATTTTGTCAATTGTAGTTGTCCTGTCTAAAGTGAAAGGTGTGTTACAAATGCAGACTAAGATCTAACACTGGAGACTGCACAGCTGCAAGGGTAATGATTACTAGTTCAATCTATTACACCTCATTCTGTTTTAGATTCTCCCAGGAGGAAGATACTAAGCAAAAGCCAGGGGTATTTCAACAGGTGAAGAAAATAGAAATTTCAGAGTAACATGAAAAGGTTAGAAACCTGGAATGATTAAAATGTTTCTCTCCTGCTTCCTTTTGTTTTGTTTCTTCCATTTGTATATATGGTGCATGCCTGTTTGTTTGCACACATATGCATGTACCGGGCCAGAGGTCGACATTCAGTGTCTTTTTCTCCACCTTTTTTTGGTGGTGGTGGATGGGCATCTGATCCCCTGAGAGTGGAGTTACAGATGCTTAGGAACAGCCATGTGGGAATCAAATGTGGGTCCTCTGGAAAAACAGCCCAGTACTTAAACCACTGAGCCATCTCTCTACATTTCTCCATCTAATTTTTAAAGATAGGGTCTCTCACTGAACCTGGAGCTCACTAATTCTGCTAGACTAGCTGGTCAGAAAGCTTGAGACCAGCCTATTTCTACTTCCCCAGCACTGGGATTACAGGCACACTCTGCTGCATCCAGCTTTTTATGTGGGTGCTGGAAAACTCAAGTCTTCATGCTATGTTGCATAGCAAGCATTTCACTGAGCCAGACTTTTGTTTTGTTTTTGAGACAGGCCTCACTTGTAGCCCAGGCTGACCTGGAACTCATAATGTAGCTCAGGCTAGCCTGACATTCACCACAATTCTATTGCTTCAGTCTAGGTTAGCCTGACATTCACCACGATTCTACTGCTTCAGCCTAAGTTCTAGGATTGTAAGTATATGCCACCATGTCTCGCTTCCATGTTCAATTTTTTAAGTGCCTATTGACTGTTGAGACAGATCTCATTCATACAACAACCTACAAGGTGGTTATTGTACTATTTTTCAGGCTAAGAGGCCACATGACATTATCATTTTCCAAGAGACCAATTCCTAGAAGAATGTGTGGATCAAGGTTAATCTGAGCTCTCTAAGGTTCTGTAATCAATCACTCACTGCTAAAAAACTCCTCTAGTGTCTTCAAAGACTGTCAGTAAATCCTAGAGCCTTTGTGCTCCCTACTTCTGACCAAGCAGAATCAATAAAATGGTGCCATGGTACAAGTTTTCTTTTCATAAGTAAGATTAAAAAGAAAAAAAAAAGATGAAATTAGTCAAACTGTCAAAATTAAAAAATATATCAATGAACTAAGAGATCCAAATTCAAGGAGCCGAGGGCCATACTTGGTGCTTAGTGGTGGCAAGTACTACACGGTGTATGTCTAGACAGTTTCTAGAGTTTTCTAAAGCTAAAGGGCTTGAACATGGTCTTCTAGAACTTAAGCAGTAAGATATTGTCCATATTCACCCTAAATAGTGCCCCCCCCTTTTTTCAAAGCAGTGAGATAATATAGGTCTGGAAGAATAGAATGCCAGAATCATCAAGATACCATTACTGAGAAGTGTCTGAGTGTGGTAGTCTGAATAGGAATGGCCCCCATAGACTCATGTGTTTGAATACTTGGCCCATAGGGAGTGACACTATTAGGAGATTTGGCCTTGTCAGAGTAGGTGTGGCTTTGCTGAAAGAAGTGTGTCACTGTGGGAGTGTGCTTTGAGGTCTCATATGCTCAAGCTATGCCCAGTGTGACAAAGTCTCCTTCTGCTGCCATGCTTCTCACCATGACAACAATGGACTAAACCTCTGAAACTGTAAGCAAGACACACTTAAATGTTTTCCTTTATAAGAGGTGCGGTGGTTATGGTGTCTCTTCACAATAATAGAAACCCTAAGACAATGAGAAAGGTTCCTTGCAGTACAGCTGAAGCCAAGCCCAGTCTTGCCAGGACCTTAAGCTAAAGCAACTTCACAAAGATACCTATCAACAACCACAGGAAGAGAGGGAAAGAAGGGAGGGGGGAGAGTAACGGACGGACAGACGGACAGAAAGAAGAAGCCATGACTGCTAATGCAGCATGTTCTTCACTTGTGGACTCATGGAACTTGGTCTAATGTGTCACAGTGTAGGAGTACAGTATCTCCTGAAGAGGGCATGGCCCACAGGCTAGCTGCTGCTGAAGTCTTTGCTTCCACCTGAGATGCAGTGTGGGAGAGGATGGCAGTGACAATGAGAGCCAGGAGAAGAGGCTGGTCAGATTCAAAGTGGAGAACATATTCTTGGATCACAAGCTTCTGAAGGCACAGAAGAGCCTGGGGAAGTAAGAGGCTGTAGATCGTGATGTATACTGATTTCTCTTGCCACTCAATCTTCTAACTCCTCGAGTCACTCCAATAGCAGAGGGCAAGGGTGTAGTAGGACTCTGGGCAGGTCAGGCCTGAGACCTTCCCTTATTCAAGTCAGGTGAGCTGCTTGGTGCATACACAAACTCACACCATCCAAGGACCACGGCTTCACAGCATTTACACAGGTGCTGACCTAGCTAAGCTATAATGCCATTCGGCTGAAAAGAAATTAGGAAAGTATCAACTAAGAACCCTTTAACTGGAAATGGTCAGACTTTTAACATAAATAAATGTCTTTGAAACTAATAGAGATAAGATATATAATTCTTGTTTCCTTCCCGACTGTTCTTCCTCTTAAGGAATGGCACTGCGTACTGATGGACTGTTTACAATCCTTGACCTCAAGGTTCTTGCCTACCTTTTCAACCTCACTGTACTCTTATTTCAGCCACCTCTGGCTGCACCAAAGCCATTTCTTCCTATTGCCTAATCCACCAAGCTTAGTCCCTCCTGGGGGCCAGCTGTGTCAGTCATTCCCTCTACTTAGTACTCTCTGATCCCATGGCTGACTCTTTTCATCATTCTCCTCTCAGATTCTCAGAAAACCTTTACCTGGTCCTAATCTAAAGTAGCTACCTGGTCTTCATTACATGGCTTTATTTCACTTACTTGAGCTGATTTATTTTTGGCACATAATGGATGTTGATTAGATGCTAGGTGAATGAATTGAGTATTTTGTGCTCGTAAAGCAGGGTGGAAGATGGGATGGAAATGTATACCTAGATTTCAGAAAGATCACCTCAGAGGCCAGAGAGAGGGCTCAGCAGTTAAAAGCACTTCTTTGCATTCATGGGGACTGGAATTTGGATTCTAGTACCACACAGAAAGCTGGGTGAACCCCACTAATGCCTATATCCCTAGTACCAAGGATGATGGAGACAAGAGGATCAATGGAACTGGCTGGCTTCCAACCCAGCCAAAAAACATAAGCCCCAAGTTCAAGAAGAGACCCTGGACAGCCAGTCACCAGGAACCCCCACCCATCTCTGCCCCAGTTGCTGGCCAGCAGGGAAAACTCCTGCAGGCAGGTTCTCCCACCAAAATCCCCCATCAGACCATGCAATCTACAAGATCCATGCCCTACCCCAATATCCATCCTCCTGCTACTGTAACTTCCTGAGATACAGAATCCACCAGCTCTGACTAGACCAAGAGCCTCGATAAGACCAAGAGCGGCTGGCTCCCTGAGCCACAGAACCAGCTAGCTGGATTTGACCAAGAGCAGCTCCCTGAGATACAGAATCTGCCAGCTCCAATTAGACCAAGAGCTAAGATTGGACCCAGAGGGGCCCCC
>CABHPP010083962.1:0-23886 GCA_902168425.1 Peromyscus attwateri
AGTTAGCTAAAATAGCTGAGAAACACTAAGAAATGTTCAACATCATTAGGCATCAGGGAAATGCAAATCAAAACAGCTTTAAGATTTCATCTTATGCCGGGCAGTGGTGGCACATGCCTTTAATCCCAGCACTCGAGAGGCAGAGCCAGGCGGATCTCTGTGAGTTCAAGGCCAGCCTGGGCTACCAAGTGAGTTCCAGGAACGGCACAAAGCTACATAGAGCTGTCTCGAAAAGCCAAAAATCAAAAAAAAAAAAAAAAAAAAAAGACTTCATCTTATACCTGTGAGAATGTCTAAGATCAATAAAACAAGTGACAACCATGTTGTCAAGCTTGTGAAACAAAGTGATACTCATCCATTACTGGTAGGAGTGTAAACTAGTATAGCCACTATGGAAAACAATGTGTTGGTTTCTCAGGAATATGGGAAGTGTTCTACCTCACGATCTAGCTATACCACTCTTGGGCATATACCCAAAGGACACTTCATCCTATCACAGAGATACTTGCTCAGTCATGTTCATTGCTGCTGTATTTATAATAGCCAGAAACTGAAAACAGCCTAGATATCCCTCAACAGAATAAAGGATAAAGAAAATGTGTTACATGTGCACAATTGAATAATATTTAGCTATTAAAAATGAAATCATTAAAATAATATGTAAATAGATGGAACTAGAAAAAGTCATCCTGAGTGAGGGAATCCAGACACAAAATAACAAACATGCTACGTATTTACTTATATGTGGATATTACCTTTTAAGTCAATGATAGACAAGCTATAATGCATAGGACCATAGATGTTAGGTATAGATTAGGGAACTGGGTTGGAAGCAGGGCATAGAAAGAGCTCTCTGAAAAACAGAAATGTAATAGATAGTTATGGACAGATAGGAGTCAACCAGAACAGGAGAATCATTTGGAGGGAAGAGGGAAGAATGAAACGAGGGAGAGAATATGGGGATAGAAAGCTAAAATTAAGGGCCATTCGAGGGGTAGTATGGGAACCTAATACAGTAGAAGCTTGCTTGAATATATACATATATGAAGAAGATCTAGATGAAATCACCCAATTCTGGGGGATAAAGATCCCCAGCTGGCATCTCTTATCACCAAATGAAACTTCCAGTACCAGAAATGAGTTACATCTAAATGAGTTAATGACCCAAAGAATCCCAAACAACACAGACTGTTGCCAAGACTATAGGTTACTCTTCACAAACATACAGAAAGACCACATATCTGAGGACAACATCAACACAACTAATTTAAGATGGAGAAATTGAGCTGGTGCTTACTAGAGCCTTCACCCCTACATTATAGTATCCTTGGTATAGGAAGGTACTCTGTATGCTAACAAAGGAGAAACATAAACACCAACCCAGCCACAAATCCTTTGATTGATCTACAATGGTGTCCTGTGTTCTGGCTCCGACCTCCCAAAAGAGCACATGACCCTTATTCCTCAGCTCTTAAGTGGTCACATATGCAGACAAAACTGCACCCTAGGGCTTGTTGCTCAGAAGTCATAGGCTGAATGGATCGAATTCCCACAACATTTCTCCTTTTTTGTCTAAATAAGACGGTTCTAATCCTAAGAACAATTATCAAGTATTATTCAGAAGAAAGAAAAGGTAATAACATAAACAAAAAGGAAACTACAACCTACAAGAACAACATCAAGCAAGAAACACATTCTAAATGTCCAGACCATAGGTAACTGGCAAATTACAGAGATTACTCCAATAGCTGTCCTATCCTGAAGAGTCTAAGTCTTGTACATAATATACTCTTAGGTAAGATATGAGTGGATTATAACTGTAACTATTCTTCAACCCCATCCAAGACCTGAGAAGGAAAATAATATTACCTGAGTAAGCAGGAAGTGCAAGTAAGCAACCTTTAAAAAATGCAAGAAGTGACAAATTGGCTGCCTAGACAGCCACCCAACATTTCCCTGCAATGTTGAGGTATCCAACTTTGGTTATGGGCCTAGAATATCTTAGAGGTTATTTTCAGAAGCAGGAAAATTTGAAGGACTGTCTTACCCTGTCTTGGCAAGGTTTGGCATTTGCTTTTGCTTGTGTCTTACATGTCCAGATTGGACAGCATGCTGACAGTGATTGAGGCAAGGGCAGTTCTTTGCCTAATAGGCCAGTTTTGCCAAGAAGAAGACAAGCTCCATATGGAGTGTCTTCATGTACAATGTCCTCTGAGGAGTAGATCAGTGCTGCTAAGAGCAGTTGTGTCTCACATCAACAGAATTCTAAGTTATTAAAATGTTCGTTCAAATGCCATATTCTCTAGGTCTTTGAAGTGTCTGAAGATTATCTACCTTTGTGGGATATATCTCTATGCACCTAGAAAATCTAACTAACAGGACTATAAGTTTGGCACACATGGGTGACTATTAAAATGTAATTCTAAAAAACTAAAGCAATGGTTAAGTCTTATGTGGACTAGCTGTAACATTTGTAGCCACTCTCAGTGTAATGGGTAAAGCTTGTCTGAAATTCTGGCTAGAGTGGTGTAAGAAGGTGGCAATCTCTGTTGTAAATATCATGTTGAGGTGTGTTATATTTGTTTATGTTGCATTTATTTAACTCTATGAAGCTATGTTACTGTGTCTGTCTAGAATACCTGATGGTCTAATAAAGAACTGAATGGCCAATAGCAAGGCAGGTGAAAGGATAGGTGTGGTGGCAGGCAGAGAGAATAAATAGGAGGAGAAATCTGGGAGGAGAGAAGTAGCCAGAGAAGGAGGAAGACAACAGGGGCCAGCTACCCAGCTACACAACCAGCAACAGAGTAAGAAAGTAAGATATAAAGAAAAGGGAAAAGCCCAGAGGAAAAAGGTAGGTGGAATGATTTAAGTTAAGGAAAGCTGGCAAAAAAAACCAAGCCAAGCTAAGGCTGGGCATTTATAATTGGTAATATGCCTCCAAGTATGATTTATTTGGGAGCTGAGTGAGCCCCCCAAAAGAGTAAAAAACAACAATAACAGTAGCAACAACAATAATCTCTGCTAGCCACCTTGGAATTGTCCTGAGCAGTGTGTAGTCCAAAGACCAACTTTGAGTGGTGTTTATCACCTCAAGGGCATTATTATGGATCAGGTAGAGTCATTATTGGGAATCCCATCATCTTTTTGGAGACTTCAGCGATCACTGTTAGGAAAATTTAATGTTCTCTGTGGAAAACTTAAACATTAATATCAAAATGGAAAATTTAAATTTTAAAATAGTACTATATCTTAAGAAATGTTCTAAAGAGTCAAAAATAAGTATGAGGAGAAGAGGAATTATGACAACAATAGTCCCTAGATTTTAGTTTTCTTCTGGCTCACACCAGGTGGCTCTTCTAATATGAGACAGAAACTCTGAATTTCTCTTTTAACAACATGCTTGGATTTAGAGAAGGAGAGAGTCACACTACAACTCCAAAGCCAGCTTTAATTGAATCAGGACTTCAAATCTTTTGAGAATGAAAGAGAGATTAATTTTTAGGTAGTCAGATTTTACCCTGCAGAGAATATTGGTACCACCAGGTCAGATTTTTCTTTGCTTGGAAATTTTTTCCAGATTTTTTTTCCTTCTTATTTAGATGTCTAGATGTACAGGGTCTTTTGACTTCTTGAAGATCTGAAGCCATAGACCAAACAGTTCGAGTTCCCACAACAGTCCTGCCTACAAAATATGGAAGAACAATGGTGGCACAAAGTTTGTTGGAGTAACCAACCAATATCTGATTTGACTTAGTTTTGGCCCACTGCATGAGATGGAAACCATACCCAACACTGCTTGGCTCATCAAGAGTCTGAGACTAGATAGCCCGGGAACCTATGGTAAAACCAAATTCTACCATATTCTACTTTAGTGTTCTGTTTTAGTATTCTCCTAAAAGAATGTAGCAATAAAATCACTTGTAATGACATTCTGCTATTCTAAGAGATATCAGTTCCTTGCTCAGCCATCATTAGAGAATCTTCATCCTACAGAAGAGGGTAACAAATACAGAGACCCACAGAAAGAACTTATGTAGAGAGTGAGAGACCTTTGAACACCAAGCCCTAAATGGGATGTCTTCATTAAATCCCTCCCCTCAAGTTCAGGGAACCCAATGGAAAAGGAGGCAGAAAGAGTGTAAGAGCCAGAGGGGATGGAGGACACCAAAATACCAGGCCCTCTAAATCAAAATGATTGATGCACACATGAATTTACAGAGAACGAGGCAGCATGCATTGGGCCTGGACAGGTCTGTACTGGTTGGGGTTATAGAGCTGAAAGGAGAAGTAGACATATTCCCCCTACTCCTAACCCATAAGCAATCACTTGCAGATGAAAATTCAGTTTCCCCCAAGTTAGTCTTGATGGAGGTACAAACTACTCTTAAGGGTAGGCTGCATGCCCAGGAGTAGATGGCCAATAGTAAATGAACTCAAAGGATTCTTTGGAGTCTTGTTGTCTCATAATTTTGTGTCAGGGCTCTTCCTCTTTTAATTTTATTATTGATTTTATTTATTATTAGTTTTTATTTTATTTAAATATTTTTTCTTTACTATTTTTACCCTACAGGTCCTTTGCATATATATTATGACTACTAGTTTACTGGTTTTATGGGATTCCTTAGTGTGTAAACGAATGAGTCTGTTTCTTCTGTTTTCTCACAGGCTCTTTTTTTTTTCTGTTAGTTTGTTTTCTCCAACTCTGATGTATTAGTTTTGGTTTTATCTTATCACATTTATTATTATATTAGATAATATATTATATTTATTATATTATATTACAATTATCCCACAGAAGCCTATTTGATTTCTAATGAGAGACAGTCAGCGAGAAGATCTGGATATGAGGGGACACAGGGAGGATCTGGGAGGAGTAGAGAAAGGGGAAACTGTATTCAGGATATACTATGTGCAAAAAATATTCTATTTTCAATAAAAGAGGAAAATGTTATCAGCTGTATTATTTCCACAATAAGGGTTGCCATGTTAATAGTATTCAGTGAGAAAAGATCAGTCTAATAGGCCATGCAGCCAAGAATTCATTTCCAAGGTAGCGAGAGATGATTAATTCGTTAATGGTTGAGTGTGTTCACTGGTTAATGAATTTTATGACTCGGTTAAATTCTGTACCTGTCCAATGAGGTTTTGTCTCATGCATATTCACTTAATACAGATTTCCATTTAGTAAATTGCATTTGATGAATATTTACTTAGCAGGGCTTCACTTTTCCACCTGAAATGTATTTAGTGTCCTTAAATGAATTTTTACGTTCAGTAAAGAGCAGCAAGAACTGAAGTTGCAGTGTGCCATAAGCCTCTTTAAACAGCTTCTGCTCCTTTCAAACAGAAAAACTGGAGAGATGGCGGGGTAGTTAAGAGAGCTTGCTGTTCTTCCATGGTTCAGAGCCCAACACCCATAGGAGGCCACTCACAACTGCCTGTAACTCCAGCTCCATGGGATCAGAGGCCCTCTTCTGGCCTTCAAGAACATGTACACTCACATTCACATTCTGATAAACAGTTGTAATGGGGTATTTCCATCAAATCATTCTCCTTGGGGCTCAGGAAACCTAGTGGGAGTGAAGGCAGAAAGATTGTAAGAGCCAAGGGAGATGGAGGACACCAAGGAAATGAGACCTGAAAAGAGCAGACTGACACATATGAACTCACAGAGACTGTGGCTACATGTACAAGGAGATGTCTGTGCCAAATGGGGTCCCAGAACTGAAAGAAGTGGACACATAACCCTATCCCTAACCCAGAAGCTGTATCTAATTGATAACCATATGCAAATAAAAAGTTAGTACTCTGCAATGAAAACTCACAAGTGTGAGATACAAATCACACTTAAGGGCAGACCCCATGCACACTAGTAGATACAAAACAAACTCACTGGCATCTTTGGATTTGTTTGTTTGTTTGTTTGTTTCATAATATTATCAAGGCAGTTTTTGTTGTTGTTTGGTTTTTGACATCAGAGGTCCATTGCATATATTACGGTTCCTGGCTTTGTGTTTTATAGGATTCATGTGTATATGAACTTGGGTGTTTCTGTGTTTTTATGTTTCTGATGCTTTTTCTTTGATTTCTTTTATTCTGTTTATTTTATTTTTGTGCTTCACCCTATTCTGTTTTGTTTGTTTGTTTTATTCTCATTCTTTAGATGACTGTTTGCTTTCTAATGAGAGACAGAAAAGGTGTGGATTCGGATGGGAGAGGGAGGTAGGGAGGATCCTGGAGAAGTTGGGGAAGCAGAAACTGTAATCAGAATATAATGCATGAAAAATCTATTTTTAATGAAAGAGAAGTAGAAAAAAATCATTTTAATCATGTTTCAAAGGAGAAAGGCTCTGCTTCTGAGAGCCACAGTCCGTAAAAGGTAAAACTGAAACCAAAAGCAGCGCCAATGAATGAATGAGACAGCTCCAGGGCTGATGGGAAGAGTCCCTGCCAGGTCACTAGGCACTGAAATGGGAAGTTTAACTGAGCAGGCCCAGCACACTGTCGTTTTAGAACTTTTCCACATATTTCCCAAGCTTTTCATGTACTTTGACAACGTTGGACATTGTATTAAATACTTAGTATTAGTTATCTCACGTTATTCTTGAAACAACCCTAATGTTGGATTTCCCTCTTAGAGGTAAGTGAATCCAGTTGCAGATAAAATAGAGTTCTAAAGACATGGAGAGCTTATAAGGCTAAGTGTGATGCCAGAAGCCGAGTCCAGGATGCTAGATAAGGAACTCGATGTAAGAACTGGAGCGATTGTGAGGCAAAGAAGTGGGTTTACCCTCAGGAGCCCAAATAGTGATAAGTAGAGTTAGTGAGGCTTGTCGTATGTCAAGCACTTCACATATAATCCCTCTACATGAGCCATTACACCTTGATGAGGAAGCTGAGGTGCACATGTTACTTTAGTACATCTGGACTTCTAAAGTAAGGTTTATACCATAGGCTGAATGCCTAGAACAACAATAAAAACCTTTTGCATAGTTCTGGAGGATAGGAAGTTCAAGGCATCAGAATATTTCCTGACTTTTTTTTTTTCTAATTTGTATACCAACATCTTCTTACTGTGTCCTCTCACATTCCAAAGGATAAGGCACTGCATGGAAGCCTCTCTTTTAAGAAGACTAATATGTGATAATTACCTTCTTATGGGAGCCCTTCCATCCCATTACACTGAAGATCAGATTGTAATGTGAGTTTGTGGAGAACACTGCTAACATCAGAGTCAAGTAAAATGTCTGACTTCAAATGCTTATCATTTGATTAAATCAAAATTTATCACTGTTGCACAAGCTTTCCACTGGGGTTAGACAGAGTCTCCTGACCTGTTCCCTGTCTTGAACCAAAACAGCTCTGATGCAAGGACTTGTCTTGTTCTAAAAAGGATGCTCTTAGGTCAACTCTGGAATCAAAATACAGAAAGACAAGAGATGGCTTTTCCTTTGTATCCTCAGGAAGCTAAGAATCAATCTTCTATTTCCATTTTGCTTGGGTTTTTGTTCTTTTGTTTTTGTTTTTGTAAGAGGCACATTGTAAATAGTAATTATGAAATGTCATACTATTCCATGCAGACAAGCCACTACCATAAGGAAAGCCATCATTGGTAATAACAATGCATCACTCCATCACAGTCTGGGTATCACCTCATCATGTGGCATAATTATCTAGTCCAGAGACCCAGAAGCCCCTTAAAGATTAATATTACCTGAAATCATGGTGTTGCATTCTTTGTGGGGAAAGAAGTGAAAATATTCATTTATATCAGACAAGGCCAGGTTAACAGTACAAAACAACATCCTGCCCAAATGCAGTTTGGTGAACCAAACCAGTAAGTGTATTTGGTTTACTTACAGAAGCATGGGTAAGGCATCACTTGTAGAAGCAGCTAGACTCTGGCAGATGCACCATCTCCAAAGCTACCCTTCTTTGAGGGATGACTCATCAAAGCTGCATCAGTCAAGTTCCCCGTAGAACATGAAAGCAGCTTCACCAAAACTTCTCATCTCCTATGAATTGCTTGTTGTTTATAGCACCTTAGGAAAATTCATGGTGAATCTTGTATGTTCTGTGAGCTAGCTAGGTCTTGTACCATCCCAAGAAGAAAATGTTTCCATTCAGAGGGAATGCTTTGTATCCCTACACTCATCACCATCAGGATCTGTCATGTCTAGCGATACATCAAGAAATAATCTAGAGAAAGAAAACAAAGCATTAAGACTTTTAGAAATGTCTAAGATAAAAAAATCAGTTTCAATAAAATAATTCAATAAAATATATTGTTCTTAGTAGAATGGAATAACTCTTCCAGAGATTAACAGCAACAAGAATTGGTACCCACTGAATGTATTCCTAATTGCTGGCAATCACAAGGGACAATTAATGGGGTTTTCTAGTTATTTAATGTATTTTAAAGGATACATTCATAGGCCACATTGGTATGAAAATAAACACATCCTGAGGAGAATTATTTGTGGACTAAAACTTTATTTACCTACAAAACCTACATTTGATGGTAAGATGTAAAAACCTTTCAGTTAAATGAAGATCAAAGTCAAAACAAAATACACTTGCCATACTATCTTCAAATCATAGGAATTAATCACGTGCAGGGCTGCCAAATTTCTACAGGCTGTCCTACACTTTCTTGGAAGTCAGTAGTGGAAAATCTCTATGAGAAGATACTTAAAACACCTAAGAGCTTTTAAGACCTATAATTTGGAACAAAGAAGAAAAGGTGTGGTTACTAACAGTGGAGATGGCAGGCTAACATGTGTGGCATTAACACATGTTTATTTAGGTATTAGTGGGCACCAGCAAGATGAAACTTCATGACTTCATTGAATCTTCTCAAGAAACTTCAAGAAAAACAAACCAACTGTCATTATCTACTTGCAGAAATCTAACTTAGAGCCCTCGAGGAGGTCATGCACAACATGACACAGCTCTTCAGCTTCAGAGTCAGGTAGTCAAGCAACTTATCCATCTTACTCTAAAGGTCAGTATACATGGAGAAAGGGGATAGTCCTAATTTTAAAAAAGGTTAACATGACCAAATAAAGACACATTTTTCTTTTAACCTTCCAATTCAGAACAAAAACACTGGAAATACTTGACCATAGTTCATATGCCATTGAAGATCAAATTGTACCAAGCAAGAATGAACATGAAGGCCTGGAGATATGGCTTAGTGGTTAAGAGAACTGGCTGCTCTTGCAGAGGACCAAGGTCTGGTTCCCAACACCCACATGACAGCTAACAGACATCTGTAACTATAGTTCCAGGGGATAAAATGTCTTCTTCTGGCCTCCATGTCCAATGTATGCAAATGTTGCAGACATGCATGCATGCAAAATACTCATACACATAAAATAAATAGATCTAAAAAGAAAGAATTTATTTAAGAATAGTCTTGGCTATTTTATTCTTACTTTGGAAAAGGAGCTTCTGGCAAAAGCTGCCTCAGCCACTTTGGCTCAAGTTCAAGAGCAATTCTGGGAGTGAGATCAAAGAAGTTGACAAAACATTTTTTTTTCTTGGTCCTCAGAAACTTATGAAGAAATGTTAAATTAAGTCAAAGTTTCTGGATGGAGTTACAAAATCTGCTCATTGGATATCTTACAATAGAGAGGGTAAAAAGGTTGTCATTATGAGGATATTGTGTTCACTTTGGGATGACATATTTATAGGCAGGAAAGTGAAACAACTCAAAAGGTGCGTCTAAACAGTGGTGGTGTGTATTGCTACATATCTCATGTACCAGCTGTTCTCCTAAGGCTGTGAATACTAACTCAGTGCTCTAACTCATGAGTCAGAATTGGACATTCTTACTTTGACTCCATTCAACAAAGGCTTATGGCAGTTGACGGATCTGAATGATCACAGTTGGCCAGTGCTGGAACCCGTTCACACTCACATCTGACCAACTTGCCTGTCTAGGAAAGTGAGAGAAAGAAAGAACTTAGAATTGAACTGGTAAGAAGAATGAAAAAGAAGGATCAGAGGTGTTTTCTTGGAATGGGAAGGTTTGAGACCCAACAGCACAGGAACCTCAAGTTAGCCAAAATGTAGAAGTATTCAGTTTTATTTGTAGTAGGAAAGAAGCTCTTGGGTATTTCAAAGACTGCTTCTAGGCAGACAAAGCTGCTCTGTGACTCAAAAGCCATGCATCCCACTGAGCATGCAATGGGAAAGTGTGCATCCAACTGCTTGGTGTCTACCTCAGCTTGACCACTCTCCAGGTCTGTGATCTCAGGTAGGCACATGGGACCTCCAGTGGCATGACACATGCAATAGCTTAAGTGTCCAATGAGAGCCAATGGAAAAATGAAGTTAGACATCTATTGAGAGAGTGTGGCTATGCATGAAGGCTGCCCTCATAAAGTACCATATACAGAGTGGTTTGAATAAAATAACTTATTTTCTCACAGTTGTAGAGTCTGAGAAGTCTAAAATAAGGATCCGATCCAATGCAGTTACCTGTGAGGGCCATCTCACTGGCTTGAATTCCCTTCTCATTATGTCTTGATGAAGAAACAAACAAGTCCTCCCATTCTCTCTCTCTCTCTCTCTCTCTCTCTCTCTCTCTCTCTCTCTCTCTCTCTCTCTATGTGTATGTGTGTGTGTCTTCCCCAAGGGCACAGTAGTATAGAATTATGGTCCAATTTAAACTTAGCTACTTAATTACCTCCTTGTTTTCGTGTATTTTTGTGGCTGTACCAAAACTAGTGAGATCTGGTAACTTAAAGAAGAATGGAATGGTGATTTAGCTTGTGGTTCTGAAGAATATCACATGGTAAGACAGTTAGTGTGCAAGACCAGGACTTGACTTTTTATAAAGTCACTAATAGACTCATGACCTTGTGTGTGTCCCCAATAATCACACCACATTCAAGTACTCTTAGCATATAAACTTAGGGATTAAGTCCCAGCTATGAACTTGGGAGGACATTCAAACTCTAGCATCCTACAGAGTAGCAGTAAGGAGTATCAATTTGGGGTAATGGGATATAATTTAATGCACAACAAAGAGGGAGGAGAAATTAAAGTGAGTTGGAGACACACAGGGGGTCTGAGTAGAAAGGATCTTTGATACATGGATGGGTACTCTTGAACAAGTCATCCATTAAGAGGAATCTCACTTTCCTGGGAGGGGAGCGGAGTGGCTTCAGGGCTCAGCCATCAAGCCTGTACAGGAAGTGAAGTTTCAGTAAACATGGTAATAGATTCTGGGGTTCAAGGCTAGGGTCAGAAGCAAATCACCAGTCTGTAGCAGAGATCCATCAGAAGCGAATCAGTTTACAGCGGAGATTCTGGTAGTGTATTTCTCTGACTGTTCCCCTGCATTGAAAAGGATGTGACAACCAAAGGGCACAGATCAAAGTGCTCTAGGCAAGTGTCTGTCAGTTAAATCACCGCACAGGCTCAGTGTCTGGCACACAGGACACTTAACATATTAGCACTTATTAAAATGTACTGCCCATGCTGGTCTTTGATGACATGGGAGCAGAGCTCTCATTCCATATTCATCCCAGGTTTTTGCCATTCGTTGTCAACACTCATACTTCAATTAAATATACCATTGGTTTTACTGCTTCATAAAAAACTTCCAAAGATAATCAGTGTGAGTGCTAGGAAAGGTTATTGCTCCATAAAATGGATAAAGAGCTCAATTCTCTTCACTTGAAGTTGCTGACCATCATGTGCAACTGTAGTTTTCTAGTTATTTATTTGTGTCTAGCAGAGTAGATGGACCTTAGACTTACAAAGATTCTGAATCAGACTGTGGGGTTTAAGTCCTTGGTTCCAATGTCATGCTCTGTTTATCCTTCCCGGTGCCCCTCAGCCATTCACTGTCTTATGAGGTTGGTCCTTTCAAGGGGTGTGGTGCTCAGGCTGCCTGAGGCTCTAGATCCATGTTTTTACTACTCTGTGATGTCTACAAGGGATAGACATTTTGGGGCTCTGTTCTTATTTCTTATTCTGTGTAGCTAGTGGATTTCCCCAACAATGAGTGTGCTTAAACATGTGGAAGGAGCATCCTGCTGCTGCTTATTTCCCTGTGCACCACCCAGAGCCATGATTAAAAGCAGTACTCTTACTAAGCCAGAGGATGCTGAAACAGCATCCCCATCATTGTTTTAATTAACCCCAATTTTCACCTTATCTTCTGTGGCTCTTCTGTAGCCTACCCACATTTTTGGAGTTAATTTCACTGATAAGCTTTAAATGGTCCTAATTTGAGTTTGCTGGTTTTTTTCTCACCATTCTCACTAACAGTGTGTTTCAAATTAATAGAAGGAAAGGCGTTGATCATTGTGAGTCATACATGAAGAATCTCAACCATCTTTCCAAATGATAGCCTTTCCAGTTTAACCCAGAATTGACTGTCTCAACACTGCCACCATCAATATGAAGCTTCTGTAACAAAGATTTTGAAAAATTAAATTCCAAACGTATTCCAAAAATGGTTTCCACTGAAAAAGGTTTACACCCAGTATCCTACCTAAATTCAACAATTTTGCATACACTTTCCATTCTAATTGTTTTCAATCTTTTAACAATCTGAAATGGTTTTCCTTACTATCTTTGAGGAAAACACACATCCTTTGAACATTCTTTTGGCATGACTGGGATTCCCCAAGAGTTTCCTGAGTAATATACCAATAAAGCATTGATAGCCTTTAACTTGTCTTCAATTAATCCTGCTTGTTTTATGTGGAGATGTAAATATAGTCTTAATATTTTTTAGTTTCATCTTTTTATAATTTTATGATTGGTTTAATTTTACATATCAGCCATGGATTCCCCTGTCTTCCCTCCTCCAACCCCCCACTCCTCAGCCTTCCCCCCCAATCCTCCCCCCATTCCCACCTCCTCCAAGGCAAGGTCTCCCCTGGGGATTCAGCTCGGCCTGGTAGATTCAGTTGAGGCAGGTCCAGTCCACTCTTCCCTACACCAAGGCTGAGCAAAATGTCTCAGCATAGGCCCTAGGTTCCAGAAAGCCAGCTCATGCACTAAGGACAGATCCTGGTCCCACTGCCTAGGGGCCTCCTAAATAGTTCAGGCTAATCAACTGCCTCACTTATCCAGAGTGCCTGATCCAGTTCCATGGGGGCTCCTCAGCTATTGGTTCATAGCTCACATGTTTCCATTAGTTTGGCTATTTGTCCCTGTGCTTTTTCCAGTCATGGTCCCAATATCTCTTGCTCATATAATCTTGCCTCTCTCTCGCCGATTGTACTCCTAGAACTCCACCTGGGGCCTGACTATGGATCTCTGCATCTGCTTCCATCAGTCACTGGATGAGAGTTCTATCATGACAGTTAGGGTGTTCTGCCATCAGATCACCAGAGTAGGTCAGCTTGGGCTTTCTCTCGACCATTGTCAGTAGTCTATTGTGGAGGTATCTTTGTGGATTTCTGGGGATCTCTCTAGCACTTTGCTTCTTCCTGTTCCCATGGGGTCTTCATTTATCGTGATATCGCTTGTTCCACACAATAGAAACAGAAGGAACATTACCAAACTCCTTCTATGAGGCTACAATTACCCTGATTCCCAAGCCAAACAAAGATGCAACAAAGAAAGAGAACTACAGATCAATCTCCTTCATGAACATTGATGCAAAAATACTCAATAAAATACTGGCAAACCAACTCCAAGAACACATCAAAAAAAATTATCCACCATGATCAAGTAGGCTTCATCCCAGGGATGCAAGGGTGGTTCAACATACAAAAGTCTGTCCATGTAATACACCATATAAACAGACTGAAAGGAAAAAAAAAAAAAAACAACTTGATCATCCCACTAGATGCTGAAAAGGCCTTTGACAAAATCCAGCACCCCTTCATGATAAAGGTCTTGGAGAGATCAGGAATACAGGGAACATACCTAAACATAATAAAGGCAATTTATAGCAAGCCAACAGGCAACATCAAATTAAATGGAGAGAAACTCAAAGCGATTCCACTAAAATCAGGAACAAGACAAGGCTGTCCTCTCTCCCCATACTTATTCAATATAGTACTTGAAGTTCTAGCCAGAGCAATTAGTTTCATCTTAAATGACTTTTAAAAAATGAAGAAAAAAGAAAAAGATGATGTTAGGAGTTGGGAAAGAGAAAGAAGGGAGAGAGGAGAAAGGGAGAAGGGTGAGAGAGATGCTGTGGAATAACCCTTCTACACACTGTGATGATATGTTACTTTTATTGTTAATAAAAAGCTGATTGGCTGATGGCTAGGCAGAATTTTGGGAAAAGAGAGAATGCGGGCAAGAAGGACGGAGTCAAAGGATACCCATGAGATATAGAGCAAGCAGGATGGGAAATATGCACATGTGGTAAATGAGCCTGAGTCAGCATATAAATGAATAGAAATGGGTGAATTTAAGTTATAAGAGCCACCTAAAAACAAGCCTAAGCTATTGGCCAAGCATTCATAATTAATAATAAGCCTCTGTATGGTTATTTGGGAGTGGCTGCCAGGACATAAAGAATCTTTGCCTACTCTCTCTCTCTCATATATATTATATATATGAGAGAGAGAGAGTATATATATAATATAAAGAGAGAGAGAGAGAGAGAGAGAGACAGAGAGACAGAGAGAGACAGAGAGAGACAGAGAGAGACAGAGAGAGAAAGTGAGGTAGTAAGATGAAGAAAGAGCAGAAAGAACAGCAAGATGGGTCTGGTAATACAGGCCTCTAACCCCACCTACTTGGAAGATTGAAGCATGAGAATCACAAATTTAAGCCACTTGGGAAACTGAGTGAGACTCAGACTATCTATCTGTCATCTATCTATTTGTCTATCTATCTATCTATAGTCTGTGTGTTTGTGTAACTCAGGGGCAGAATGCTTGATTACCATGTATAATACCCTGGATTCCATCCTCAGTACCTCCAAAATAAATGAATAAATAAATTAATGAATAATAAAAATAGAAAGGGGAATCTAGAGCTGCCATATAAATCCACTTAATCCTGCCCAGTTAATCATTTTCTGAATATTTTGTCTTTTCCACATGTAGAATATTTTCACATACTCTATTCCTATGCTAAAGTTCGTCATTTATTTCCAACTAACATTATAAACACATTTTCCTGTTGTTTTCAAAGCAATGGGACCAAAAAGTCTGTATAGCATACCATGTTGTTTCTGTGCTACAAGCTGCTTAACCTCTTCTGATCATTTGACACATGTTGTTATTGATTATTGTTTTAATTATTAAACCTGAACTATTATAAATGTTGGAATGGCTGTCTTTGAAGCAAGAGTTTCTGTTATTGTTCTTTGTTTTTATTTTCTACCTTACACGTCACTCTCAGAATTACCTCTGCAGACTGAAGCACTGAAGCTATCATCAATCTCCAGCATCATGAGATGTGGAAGAATTTCTATGTAACCACATCTTGGCCAGCAAGATATTGTCATTAGTGCAGACTTCCTTAATGTCACACTTCTAGTACTGCTGGCATCGTTTGAGCTCTTGACTGATGCCCTATTAATTATACAAATGATTCTTGAGATTCTGACATAGAGGCACAAAATATTAGCCATTATGATGTCGTTTCTTCTATGGACAAAGATTTGCTTTTGACATTATGCCAAGGGATCATGATGATTGTGAATTATTCATCCTTCATGTGGGGGGGCATACATATGTTTTTTTTAAATATATATTTATTTTATGTTTATGCATCTTTAGCCTGGATGTACAGAAGTGTACCACATGCATGAAGTACATACAGATGTAAGAAGAGGTCAGTTCCCCTGGAACTGCAATTCTAGATTGCTGTGAACAGCTTTGTGGGTGCTGGCAGTTAAGCCCTGGTCCTCCACAAAAACATTAAGTTCTCTCAACTACTGAGCCACCTTCCCAGCTCAGCACGTTTCCAATACATATTTCAATTGCTTTCAATATCACATTTACATGAACACTGCGGCAGTAATACTTGTGTAATCTTTACTCCAAAGTCTTTGGTCTTTGCTGAGTTATTGGTGGTTCCTTTTCAGAGTTTTTTGGAAACAGAGTTGTTTAACAGAAGAATGTGTCTATCCTTAGGGACCTTGATGCATGATTCTCCATTGCTTTCTGGAGTATTTTTTAACATTTAAATTTGAGACTGTTGTAGGAGAACATCCCAATTAACAGATCCTTGCCAGTGTTGAACATTTCATGTTTATAAACTACCTGTGTATTTGACAAGTTGATAGGTAGAAGTCACTTAATTTTGTTACCATTACCTTTGAAATATTGCTGGAGCAACTGAGCAGCAATCTCTATTTTTGCTCACTTTACCATACAGCATCTACATACTTCCCTCCTACTCATAGCTCAGTGGCTGAATGGAATGTCTCTACACTGTTTGCACTGATCTCCTACTAAAGTGCTTCCACAGCTTCTCACTTTTCTACTCTCCAAATCCAAGCAGACAAAGAGTACAAGAAGAAATGGCAGGTGGCAGGTAGTTCTCAAAGTGTGTCACACCCAATGTGTGTGTTCAGAAACATAGCTCTTTCTGAATCAGTTTCATGAGTGACTAGTGACCTGGATGCTTGGAGTTGTGACGGCTGTGAAGTGTAGTCCATGTGTTGGTTATCTGTAGGGTACTTAAAAGACACAAGTCAAATCTAACATGAATCTATGAGAGTCCCCAAAAGTACTTAGTAGAAATGGATTTGTATATTTTGAAAAACATACATCTTGAGACAATGTAAGTTACATAGTGGAGAAAGCCTTTTCTCTAGAATATCTCTATGAAAGCTTAACTAAGCTCTTCCACTTCATTTTTTGTCACTAACATATAAGCCTGTAGAGAAAGGGCATAATCTATGAGAAGAGGTTATACATTTTTTGGCATATGCTTGCTATTCAAGAAAGTGTATTATAAAATTTTAACACATATATGGCCACTGGGTAGTTGTGTGACTCCAAGTTCAGCAGCATCTCCAATATTTAGTTGTCTAACCTATTAAGTTAGTACAGGAAATGAAATGAGCCATTCTCTAGTCAGATTTTTGTTACCATAATGAAATGGTTGAGATAAGTTCACATAGTAATTAAAAAAAAAAAGAGATTGCTTTCTTTAGCTCACAGTTTGGGGTATTCAAGGGTTTAGTGCAACTACAAGTTTAGGGCTGATGATGACCTTCTTGCTGTCAGAGTTTAATGATGTTACCTGCTATCACGTGGCAAGTCTGGAGTGTGTGTGTGTGTGTGTGTGTGTGTGTGTGTGCGCGCACACATGCGTGCGCACACACACGAGCATGCGAGCATACATGTACACTGTTGTCTGTCTGTCATATCTAGTCGCCAGAATTTAATCGTGGGTACTCTTACCCAAGCTTACCTAATTTTATTTGCTTTCCAAAGACCACTCCACTCCCAGATTCATTTTCCGCCCTCTCAATGCCATTAGCTATGGCTTTGAATTTAATCTGCATGATTTCAGAAAACTTGCAATGCTCCTGCTAGCTAGGATAGTCATGGCCAAAGGATCCACCTTCAGTCTGAGTGAAAGTTACTCAGCGAACACTGACAATTCCGTCTCAGGCACCTACTCTCTACATAGAGGTTCGTATATCTTTATTACTGCCATGTTTCTGGACCTCAGATACCCACTGATATTTATTAATGACTATCTATAGCACATTTGAAATGTAACATTTAAACATGTAAAGTATTTTTGAAATAGAGGTTCATCAGCCATGGAAACAGGATCTCTTCCATGTTTGACTGTCTTGTCATTCTATCTGTTCCTACATTCCTACCGCTGCATAGAAAGTGCTCACAAGTTGTTAAGGTGCAAATAGTTTTCACAGACCGAGCAACCAATTTTAGAGTATTTTAACCAGTCTTTGTTGCTGTTTCAGCTATGACTGTGTCAAGATCTTCCATAGGAAAAGCCTATTGTTTCTAGTGTAGTCAAAACACATAGCATGATATGATTACATGTACATTAAAGTGTTGCAAGACCAGGGAACAGGGCATGTAGAAAAGAGACTCAGTGCTGTTGGCTGGGTGAACATTGACTTTTGTTCAAGACAGTCAAGCTTAAGGCACAGTGTAGTTTCCTCTCTTCTAAGGAAAGACTGTTCAGGTTTAAGGAGATGGAACACCTTAAAGATATAAGCTCTGTTTCCAAGAAAGTTCATACCCATAGTCCACTCCAAGTCCCTGTGCTGCTGAGTGCTCTGGGCTCAGTTTCAGGGTCTCAGCTCCTTGCCCATGTCTTTGCATACTTTTATTCCCACAACAACAAAGCCTTTTGTGCTCATTATGGGTCAAGGGTTTGTCTTTGCCATGTGGGTTGTTTAGTCTGGATAAGGTATGACTGCCTTATGACAGGAACACCTCCAAGTAGCACAGGCTTTACACGCAAAAGTGCTTTGAGCCACTGGATCTCTTGAGAGATCAGTGGCATTAGTGCTAGTGCCCCCTAATATGCCACTAGTGCATGATTTCTACATAGTTGGGGATGTGGATACCAGATGTCATTCATACTAAGAGTTAAAGTTTTGGTGGACTCCAAGAAAATCCCACTTCCTCTGGGGAATTGAGTGGTATCTCCCATGAATGCCTATCTCCACTGTTTTCTCACACCTCTGAAAATAATATAATATTGTACAAAATACCCTTTTAAAAGGATGTTTTGTGTGTGTGTGTGTGTGTGTGTGTGTGTGTGTGTGTGTGTGTGTGTGTATGTGTCTTAGGGTTTCTATTGCTGTGAAGAGACACCATGACCACAACTCTTATAAAGAAAAACATTTAATTGGATGGCTTACAGTTCAGAGGTTCAGTCCATTATCATCATGGCAGGACGTGGCAGCATGCAGGCAAACATGGGGCTGATAAGTAGCTGAGAGTTCCATATCATGCACAGGAAGTAGGAAGATAACTGAACCGAGACACTGGGCAGTATCTTGAGCATAGGAGACCTCAAAGCCCACCCCTACAGTGACACACTTCCTCCAAAAAGGCCATACCCACTCTAACAAGGCCACACTTCATAATAGTGCCACTCCCTTTGGGGTGAATTTTTTTCAAACTACCACAGTGTGTGTGTGTGTGTGTGTGTGTGTGTGTGTGTGTGTGTGTGTGGTGTTGTCTATGTGTATGTGAGGGTGGTATATGTACAGGTTCCTGAGGAAGCCTGTGGCATCAGATCCCCTCAAGCAGGAGTTACAGTTGGATGAGGGTGCTGGGAATCAAACTTAGTTCCTCTGTAAGGGCAGCATGTTCCCTTAACCACTAAGCCTTTCCTCTAACCTCTCTCCTCTTTTTCTTACCTAGAAGAGTCCATAACATATTTGAAGCTGCACAGACCTTGCATATCATCCACTCTTAAGACACTTTTTAGAGGAGATTTGAGGCTTTGTGAAGATCCTTGTCCAAAAAAAATCCCAGAGCTGGTAAATAAGCTGAGACTAGATATATCACTTCCTGTGTTCTGCCATCTAGATATGTAGATAAACAAAAGCTCAAAGAGAGGAAGACCACTTCCTTCCCATGCCTGTCTAAGGAACACAGTCTGATACTGTGTGTACAAAGGTGCTTTGCCCCCATGCTGAGAGCTCACTGATCCCTGTTCCCAGGGAAGGGCAGCCAGGGACTTAGCTAGCTTAGTGTGAAGTTAGTTAAAGGAGTCTCCCAGCATAGAGGGGCTTCTGTACTCTCCCTTGGCAAGTGCAAAAGATGCCTTCCCAAGAAGCTAATGAAGAAATCCCTCTAGAAAAGCCGGGTGGTGGTGGCGCACGCCTTTAATCCCAGCACTCGGGAGGCAGAGCCAGGAGGATCTCTGTGAGTTTGAGGCCAGCCTGGGCTACCAAGTGAGTTCCAGGAAAGGCACAAAGCTACACAGAGAAACCCTGTCGGGGGAAAAAAAAAAAAGAAAAAAGAAAAAGAAAAGGAATCCCTCTAGGAAGGTAAACAACTTCAAGTGCGTAACCCTGGGTCAAGGATGAAATATCAATGTGAAGATGTGAATAAAAGTCAATGAAGTGCTCCATCTGGTTATTCCCTCATTCTCTTCTGTGTCTCCCAGTCTTTCTACTCCCTTCTTTCTTCTTCCTTTACTACCCACAAAGGGGACTGATTTTTTTCACGTATCTCAACCTTGAATGTTCAAAAGCCTGAAGCATCTGTTTGAGACAGTGTGGGATACATAGTATGTAAGGAGGGCCTCATGTTCCTATGGTCTTTGTGAACACTTTGCATCTCTGTCTAAGGTTTAAGGAGGGCCTCATTTTACTATGGTTGTAATGGACCCTTTACAGATCCAGATTACTAGCACAACTAGTCTGTGCTGCTCAGATGCATTGAGTAGCAGAGGAGATGGTATGAAACACCTGTGTTATAATTCCAACTCTATCCCTGTCTGTGCGTTTTTGATGTCCAAGTCTCACTTTTCATACTGAGAAAAGACACAGACCACACAAATCCACGAGAGCCCATCACAATGCTCTCCTTCTGTAGATCTTCAACATGTGTTCTTTATTTCCTGGAGACAATTACTGTGCTAGGTAAAAAGACCATTCACTTACCTGCAACTTTTCAAATTTATAGGCCTCGGCTTTTCTAGGGTCTGTGAGTTCACTGATGACCAGGAATGTAATGTCGCTATTCTTACAAAGGCAAGCTCCTGTCAGGAAAGTCTAGACAGTATTGAGTCTATAAACACTCAGTTAATGCCTTAAGAATTGAGTGCTATTTGCAACAGAAATTAAAACAAGGCAGAATAAATAGAAACAGATTCCATTTGTAAATATAAGTGTGTACTATGTATATATATTATACATAATATACTATACAATTATACTACACATATTATATCATACTATGTATACATACATACTATATGTGTGTGCTACATAATGTATATAAAGTATGCTATATATACATGCTATATATATATAGTACATATATGTATATATTTAAAGCTGAACTTCATTTTCCATCATTGAAACTAATATATATGTGTGTGTTATATACACAAATACATGTGTGTGTGTGTGTGTGTGTGTGTACTTATTACAAGGAGAGGTCATATTTCCCAGACCTTTGATCAGTAGATATTATCTGAGCAGGAAGGTACACACAGGTGCAGTAGCAATCTCAGGGAATTGTCACTGATTATGGAAGCAGTTTTTTAAATTTTTCAGTATATTAAGACTATTTAGCTCTGACATAACTAATTGCATCATACTGCATCGTCAGAATGTATGTGTTGTAATTACCAGAATCATTAGAATGGACAGGTCCTAAAAGCCATTGTAAGCTACTAACAAATCCACTCCATTCCCTTTACTCTCTCACCTACCTATGCCTGTGGCCTCACGAGAATTACCTTATGATCAGCTGGTAGAATGAAAAACTTGGGCCTGGGTAACAGACAGTTGTGCACAGTATGAGGCTGAATACTACAATCTACTTCTAGGGCATTTCTCGAGTACAGTAATGATGGGCTATCCCCTTGGTAGTAGTCACTCCACTTTTCACTTTGAGGGGAGTTGGTCAAATCATAGTTATAACCAACATATTAGCAGCAGCAAAGGCTTTACTAGGTGGTCAGAAGGAAATACAGTCTCCATTTACATTTCTGCCCCCTTTACTGGGCCATGGTCACCTCTAGGACTGAGGAAGCATCTGAGATACTTGCCCTTAACTTGGATTTTGGAATTCAGACAAAAAGGTGCCAAATGTGGTCTGAGGTCAGAAGAACCAAGACAAGATAAGCCAGACCATATTGGCTTCACTTCTCAGTATGGACCAGGCCTAGAGTCAGAAATCAGCCTTGGGCTATGAGAGTTAATTGTCAAAACTATAAACCCAAATCTCTTAAATGAACAGTTGGGCTCCCTTGGAGAACTGGGCTCCTTAGATGAGCAGAGGAGCCTTCCTTGTAGGAAGTCTTCTTACTGTCTGTGTCTTCAACCTGAGGCTGCTCACCTTGAGTGTATACCTTGAGGCACACCAGAACTCTGTCCTGGAGATTGCCAAGAGGCAGGATGAAGACCTTGGAGATATCCATGTCCTAATCTATGACATTCTGTGACTAATTTACTTTATATGGAAAGGGAATTTGTGCAGGGGGTTAAGAATCTTGAGGTGAGAGCCTGTTCTGAATTGTCTCCAGGGCACTATGAAAGCAATCAAAAGGCAGACACTCAATGAAGGTTATTGGACATAGGGCGGACAGTTTTCTTTATAAAACTGCATTAATATGGATATTTGCATGTAGCTGGATATGTATACACTATATAAATACACACATAGATTCATTGCATTTTCTTTGTTCATTCGTCTGCTGTTGGACACTTAAGTTGAGATTGTAGTTTAGCTCTTGTGAATAGCTAAAGTGCAAATATTTCTGTGATAACACTGACTTGGGATTCCAAGGAACGGATGTTCCCCAGGAGCCACCAGGAAAAATAGATTCCTGACAACAGTGTGATTCTAGCTCATAAATATTTGATTAAATTTCAGAATAATGAGAAAAATTTCTATCTTGTAGGATGATATCTGTGTGGTAACCAGGTACCGTTGTATAAAATATCAACCAAGCTTTGTGGTGACCTCCCAGCATGGGTTCTGCCTAGTAGAGATAGTCCTGTTCCCATCTGAGGCATTCATGATCTTTCCCATTGAGGTAAGTGTGGCCTCTGCATGCTGACCCCTCCTTGTCTCTTCATTTGCAACCTTCTCAAACCTCCCTAACTTTTTGTGACTGTTGAGAATATTCATACTGATGAAACTGTAATTCTTAGTTGGGTTTTCAAAAAAAAGTATTCATTGCACATTATCATTTAGAGGTCATCTAAATAACCAAACATTGTGTTTAAAAAAAACAAATTTAATTTGTAAATAACAAATATTTGGAAGTCAAAAGAAAGAAAGACACCATCTTGAAACTCAAGATTTTAACTATTTAAATGTTCTTAAAGTATCATAAGGAAGCCACTTCAAGCTTGCCAGCTTTGTACTTTCCAGGAAACCAAGTCATTCAACTGTAAAACAGGGTAGGACCCCAAAGTTACATGGCCAGAACTCCAGCTGGGAGCCCTCCTTCTCCTGTTGCTCAATGGTATATCTGGACATACCAAACCCTCTCTCATACCCTCCTTTTGAGAGTCATCCACTGGAGAAGAACGGGATGCTGAGATGAAGCCATACATACACAGTCAAGAAGAATGGACAGCTGAATTAAAAAACCATCAACAATTTCCAGAGTTTAAAATCCTGAATCAGGACATGACACTAGTGGAATTCAGGTATTTCTGGTACATGGACTGCTCTCACCCAAGGTGAGGTTGAACTGTTGAACTTGTGTACATCCTACTTCACAAATGAGTCTGTCAGATACGCTAAGCCTATAGGCTGAAGATGATGCCCCAACACTGCGGAGAAACCTCAGGTGACTGTCCAGGCGGCTGGCTGTTTCTGTCAACTCACCATTTTTTTGGAAGCTGCTTACATGCACTTCTGTTTTTATTTTTGTTAGGTAATATTATTTCCTTCTTGGGTCTCTGAGAGAGTTGAAGATTAGTTAGTTATAGTCGAAGTTTAATTAATTATAGCTGAAGATTAGTTAATTATAGTTGAAGATTAGTTAGGATAGAAAGGAATTAGGTATATTTTGGACTTACCAAAATAGGATAAGCAATGGAATTATTTTCTCTGAATTTGTCAAATACAAATGGACTAGACATTGTTTAGGTTTTCATCACTTGTATATATTGTATATAGTTATTGTACTTTTGTATATAGTTTTTCTTATATTAGTTACAACTTTCCTTTTTTTTTCTTTTTATTAAATTAGAAAGGGGAAATATAGTGGTATTCTATTTGTACTGAAATGTGATTTTATTTGTATGTT
>CABHPP010083965.1:2890-12934 GCA_902168425.1 Peromyscus attwateri
AGAGAGAGACAGAGAGAGACAGAGAGAGACAGAGAGAGACAGAGAGAGACAGAGAGCCAGAGGAAGAGAGAGAGAGAAAGAGAAAGAGAGAGAGAGACTTTTAGTTTTAGAGCGCTTTACCACACATTGCTGAGTTGTTGTGGTGAATCTTCATAAGAATAGTATTGGCACAGAATTGATGTGACAAGTATGATCTGTTTAAGCATGAAACATTTTAATTTTATTATAATTCGAGGTCAATAGTGGTTAGGTAAAAATCGTTGATATTCAATTTGTTGAGAAAACAGAGTTGAAGGGTTTTGGCAATGTATTTTAAAAATGTAGATCAAGAGAAATATTAAAGTCGCAGCAAGCCTCAATTTCAATCTATGCAAATAAAATGACTCAATAGATTTGACTTTAAGAACATTCTTCAAACTAGTGAATCTTATTTGCATTAGTTTGACAATAAATGTAACTATAAAGTGGTGTATTTCCACAGAGTTAAATTTTTTCCCTGATGGTGCTGATTGTAGTGTACTGTACTTGATAAGAATTGGTAGGTGGAAAGTGGAATTTAAAGATATTCTTTGGTTATAACTCACTAAGAGGCTTGCTAAACACATCACATCGTTTTGAGTAAATTTCCCTTAATGCACTACACCTTCATAAGTGGATGTTATTAGAAAGCATCAAATCCCTTTCCCCCAAAGTGACTTGATATTGCAGAGACAGGAGACCTTGGGAGCAGGAATAGAGTTCAGGGCTACAGTCCTTGCCCAGCATGTGCAAGGCTCTCAAGTTTGGTGCTCCTGCCACAAAAAAATGAAGACCTTGGTGTCTCAAATATCCCTCCAGAACAGGACATCCTTTAATTCAACACATACACATGTAACTTGAAAGACTTAATACTAGAAACAGTCAAGAGGTCATAGGAATTTATTAGGAACATTGTTTCATTAAAATCTTTCTACTTCTTAACTATTGAAGAGCAGTGAATACTACAGAAGCCATCTCCCAGACCACGAAAGGGCCATACATAAGCACGTGTTTAAGTAAGGGCTGAACCATGAAGGATCTTTCACCACAGCGGGGAAGGTGATTCCTTGTGATGGTCACACGAAGGTGAAGCAGGACTTCCACCAACAGAGCAGTTGCGCCCTCACACAGACCACGCGTGGATATTTACTGAGTCTGTTCTGTGTGCCAAGCCCCATGTGGCTGCAGGCGACAAGGTGAATCAGATGGAGGCTTCCTAGGACTTAGGTGGGGAGACAAGAGGTAAGCACATTGATTGTCATCACAGATAGTAGTAAGTGCAGGAAGAGCACAAGCCAGACTCACACCATGGTGAGAGATGGGGCACGAAGACCAGGAAGGGATCAAACCAGCGAGGTTCAGCTGAGGTCGAAAGGAAGAGTTTAGCTGTGAGAAAAACAGAAAAGAGCATTCAATTAGAAGCAGCCACCCACAGGAAAGTCTGGAGCTCGAACCCATCCTGACATGTTGAAGAAACAGGATGAAAGCAAGCCTGGTGGTGGAGCCTTGTCATCGCAGCTCCCATAGTGGCTGGGCAGAAGTCCAAGCTCAAGGCCATCCTGGGTTACAAAGACTAGTCTGGGGAAGTTGTAACTGACCTTTCAGAAGGACTGAGGATGCAGCTCAATGGCCGAGTGCTTGCCTAGTGTGAGCAGGGCCCTGGGCTCCACTCCCAGCAGTACAAACAAACCAACAAAAAATAAAATATGGAAAACATGAATTTAGGAGGAAGATGTGATGGGGGTTCTTCAGGGGAGTTTGGAGTGGGAAGTAAGGGATGGATATGGTCAAAATACATTGTATATACCTATGGAATTTCAAAGATAATAAACCAAAAAGATTAGGGTAGTTTGGACTAGGTTAAAGGCTATGAAGGTGGAAACAGGTGGATATACTGGTGATACATCATGGAGAATAAAAATGATTTGAAGATCATTTTCTTCAGCGGTTCATCCCTTGGACCAAGTACACACTGGAAGATTACCATAAGAAAACCATCAAAAGAATATTAAACAAGCTAGCATACAACCCTCACCTCTAACCCACTTGCTCCCTGTGTCCTGCTCCTGTGCACATGACAGCTCAGGAAATAAGAGCACTTCGTTTCTCTGCAAAATGTTTTCTTTTACATTTCACTGCATTTTATGGGTTAAGTTACATAGTGCAGTAACAGTGTTCACACATCAGGAATTCCCCAAAGTGTCCTGAGGACCCCCCTCTCAGCCACCTGTGTCTGACTCTTACGTGGCTGTCACTTCTGGTCAGCCTTTTTGTAATTAAGTAGCTGATGAAGTCATCAAGATTGACTCAAGAGTTCCTGACCTCTTGGGAATAAGTCCAGAAAATCATAAAACTAGGTAAAGAGAATTGTGGGAGATTGAGATGGAGAATTACAGGGTTAACCACCTTCTCCTTCATGTGTTGAGAATTACAGGATTAACCACCTTCTTCATGTGTTGAGAATTATAGGGTTAACTGCCTTCTCCTTCATATGTTGCATGGTGGGCACTGTGGGTATGTGGGAGCAAGTCTGGTCTCCAGTGGAGGAAGAGTCTTCTCTTAGGTCCCTTCCCAGAGCATCCTAACTCCCATCCAAGCGAATCCTCTCCTGCTACTTTATTTATTGCCCACTCAGCTAACATTGCCAACTGAGGTCTCGGTAGATCATTTTGTCATATCTTCATTTACTTAAATGACATAAAAATTAACCTTCTGCTTAAAGAAGGCATTTTTCTCTCTCAGAGTGAGGGCATAAATTGATTTTTTTTTCTGGTACAAGAAGAAGTCTTGAAAACCCTCACTTGAGTGGTTTACTGTCCTCATATGCCCTATCCCAATAAATTTCCACACATTGTTCTGCCTCCCAGTTAAGCCCGTCGCAAGGAACACTTAAAAACTGAAAGGGACACACTGCCGAGAGGATTCGGAGAGCAAGGGAAAGGGATGGGATGTCAGTCCATTCTCAGTGACCTGCAGCGAAATGTCTCCTTTCTGTGAAGTGTGGGAAAATTAGGCTCTATTGTTCTGTTCCTGAACGCCTCCATTTGAAAGGAGTTTGATTCGTATATTGTGCACACTTTACATGTGAATTTGAACAGGAGCAATTTCCAGGGACAACTGAATTTGAACCCCAAGCATGCTCTTGCCAAATTGAATGGCTCTTAGGGACAGCCAATAGTGAAGCACCCCCCACCCCATGTACATGCTTCTGCAGGCTTCCTTTACATTCACTTTACATATTTTAATTATTTGAGAATTTCATAAATGCATACAATGTGTTTTGATCAAATCTACCCCCAACTCTCTCTCCTTCAAGTTCTCCTTTAATTTTTTAAGGAGTTTGGCTTCCCCAAATGGAAACCAAATCCAAATTTAAAAACATGTCCTAACACCACTTTTCACGGAAACCCCCACTTTGCATAACTCTTTTCTTTTTAAGACATGTGGTAAAATCCAGTTAGATAGAAATGTGAGGAAAATGCAAATTATCTTAAGGCAAAAAGAAGTTGACTGCAGTAAGGTTCTGGGGACAATAGAAAAGCATAACTCTAATGAGCTGTCTTCTACCCCTCCAGTGCTACTGGTGACTGCCATTGTGCACCACACACACACACACACACACACACACACACACACACGTGTGTGCACTCTCAGAGAATGCGCTGACCATTCTTTCTGCCACTTGCAGCTCCCCACGGGCCTTCTTTTACAATTGGAAAGGCTATATGGCTTCTCTGGGGCCTGGTCTTCAACAACTCTGTGCCGGTCCAGAATCCTAAAGGCACAACCAGCAAGATCATGGTGTCGGTGTGGGCCTTCTTTGCTGTCATTTTCCTGGCCAGCTACACAGCCAACCTGGCTGCCTTCATGATCCAAGAGGAGTTTGTGGACCAAGTTACAGGCCTCAGTGACAAGAAGGTAAGGAGACCCCTTTGCCTTGCTGACTGAGGTCCCCTGCTAACTGCCATTCTCTAAAGGGGTGATTCGGATGATTAAGGGCTCAACTGTCTACTCTATAACTCAAAAGCAGGAGATTTCTTCCATAAATTGCATATTCATGAAATAGAGACGCCATCTTAAACGCTACTGCCCGGTGTGTAACAGATTCTGGATCCCAGCTTCTCTGTGTGGTCCCTTCTCACATTTATAAGCTCTTCTTAAGGATGCTTATACTGCGGCTCTGCAGCTCCAGATCACCCTGAAGCATTGGTGGAAACTCAGGGATTTGATCCTGAGGAGGGTGTGCTGCCAGACAAGAAAGCAACTGGGAGAAGAGCTGTGGGGACCCCTTGCCCTCTGGGAACTCTCTGATCCAGATGCCGTGCCTTGGATTCTCGGCATATGACATTTAAAAAAGTCATCCCTAAACTCCATCCAGAGACAGTTATTGTGTCTGTTCTTTACTGTACAATCAAGTCAGCCTGGTTGGTGGCACTTCCGACTCTCTGGAATGAGCACATAGGTGTCTGCCCCCCTCTGTTTCTTCTTAGCTGCTCTTCAACAACCCACCCCAGTAAGCTGGGCTCCATAGCACCCGCTCTCCCCAGCCTCCTTCTTCGTCCTCCCTTCCTGTCCTCCCTCCCTGTCCTCCCTTCCTGTCCTCCCTCCTGGTACTCCCTCGTGGTCCTCTTTCCCTGTCCTCCCTCCCAGTCTCCCCTCCAGGTCCTCCCTTCTGGTCCTCTCTCCCGGTTCCCTCTCCCTGTCCTCTCTCTCCATCCTCCTCTACTCCCCCTCTACCCCCACTCCCCGCACTGGATCCCAGAGAGGGCTCTGTGGTTTGACTGACTATTCAGAAAGCTCGCGGAGGATGAAGAGAGGTAAAGTGGGTTCATTCTCCTATTGAAATTTTAGCTCAGGAAACCAATCCCGACTTGCTAAACTCAGCAGTGCTGAGCCTGCAGCACAGCAGAGATTTTCTGTCTCGTGTGTGTGTGAGGATAATTTGTCTCTTTATAAAACCTCCTTGTCCCATCTTGTTGACATAAGTCTGCATCTACCCTTTCAGCATTCATCAACAAACTGCTGAGTAGAAAATCAGTCTGTGAAAAGCCTTTGCAGCTTATCCATACACTCTTGGAGAAAGGGGTACACGGTGTCCTAGAAACAGAGAGACAGCGAGAGGGTCAAAGATGGAGTCACCTTCACAAACATGACTTAGGAGTGCCCGGCCTTTCTCAGAGGGCTAGAAAACCCCCACACCACTGGGGTAGCTGCCCTTCCGTTCCTACCTTCTCCCACATATTCCCTCCCTCTTGCTCACCAAGCTCTCTTTCCCATTCCCACACACCCCAGGCTCATTCCCAGCTGGGCGCCTTTGGCCTTCCTGGTACTGTGTGTGAACTGTTTCACCCCGATTTTCTCCTGGCTGCTCTTCCTTGAATTTCAGGTTGGAGAGAAAATATCAAGCCCTCAGAGAGATCTTTCCTGGCTACTGGAGTGAGCTTGACAGACTGAGCCAGAGCTCTGGAGAACCCTGAGTTTTGAGTAGGAAGAAATAAATAGTGCACAAGTAAACGGCAGAGGAAAGGGAATTGCCAGGCGGGGAAGGAATTTAAGGGGTTACGTTGTTAAGACTAAAGTTGTCTCAGGAAAGAAGGGCTCAGAGTTGGTCAGTCAGTTTGTCTGTCTTTTTCTTTGATTTTTTCAGTAGTGGGGTTGAATCTAGAGTCACTGCATACTCCCCGAGTGCTCTGCTACTGAGCTACGTCTCTAGCACTCTTTACTGTCTGCTTTGAGACTGGGTCTCACTACATTGCCCAGCTTGGCTGTGAACTCATTCTGGTCTAGACAAGCTTTGAACTTGTAATCCTTCTGCTTCAGTTTCTTGAGTAGTTGGAATGAGATGCTCGTGCCCCCAGGCTCTGGTAGAAAAGTCCTTTTTATAGCAATTCTAGCACTTAGTGGGTATTTGGTATGAGTATCGGTCTAATGCATAAATGCATGTATGCTATGTTAGACATGTGTACCCCTCACTTGAGTCCACTGGAACCTCTCCAGATCTATATCCCCAGTACTTTACCTGCTCTCTGCATGCTTTGCTGATAAAGGCTCATAGCAAAGGTCTTCAGCGCTGCAATGGTAGAATTGAGGTCACCTGTAATCAATATGAGCAGTACAAAGCCCAGGTGCTCCTCCACTCTTCAGATGGACAAATGGAGGCATGTGGACTCTTCAGACTAGCCACAGAATTGCACAGAGATACAGACTTTGCCTCTGTCAGACCACCAGACAAACCCTTGGCCAGCCTCCTGCCCCCTTTAACTCCCCTTCTCCCTGTTTACTTTTCACTGGAGTCTGTCATTATTAAGTCATTGTCATCTGAAGTTTTGGCTCATGGTTTAGATGTGAGAACCCCATCTGAAGCAAGGGGCATCCACAGGACACCAAGGTATTGCATCTAGAGGCAGAAAAGTTAGATCTCCATTTCCTTTCCGCCAGGACTAGCCACATCATGTGACCTCACTGCCTGCTGGTTCTTCTCTGTGAATCTAGGGTTCACCCTTTTGGAGAAGGTCAAAAGATGCTGGAACTGTGCATGTGCCTTTGTCCTAATTAGCTTTCTGTTGTCATGGCAAAACACTGACCAAAAACAACATAGCCATTACCAAGGAAAGCCAGGACGGGAGCTGAAGCAGAGGCCGTGGAGGAGTGTTGCTTAGTGGTTGCTTCTAGGTTCATGTAACCTTATAAACAGGACCACCTGTACAGGGTAACCTGGACCCCCCCTTCATTGATTAGAAATTAGGAAAAGGCTCCTCAGACATTCCCACAGAAAAATCTGATGAAAGAAATTCCTCAATTGAGATTCACTCTTCCTAGGCTTATCTAGGTTTATGTCAAGTTAATGAAAACTATGATAACTTTATGCCCCTTGATGTCTTCTACAGGCCGGGCAAAGGTGGCACACACCTTTAATCCCAGCACTCGGGAGGTAGAGCCAGGCGGATCTCTGTGAGTTTAAGGCTAGCTTGGTCTACAGAGCGAGATCCATCCAGGACAGGCACCAAAACAACATAGAGAAACCCTGTCTCGAAAAACCAAACCAAACCAAACAAAACAAAAAATAAAACACACACACCAAATAAAAAGCCCAAAGTACTATTCAATGACTCCATTATTGATAGGGTCAAAGATGCAATTCCTAGAGGAAGTGATCGGGAGAGGCAGTACAGAACTCTGCCCTGAATGGGAAGCTTTTCCACAAAATCAGTTGACAAACTATTTTACTTTCTGTCATGCTCCTGTGGGTACATGTAGAGGTCAGAGGTCAATGCCAATTGTCTTCCCCAGTCATTCTCCACATATGCTTTTGAAACAAGACCTCTTACTAAACCAGGAACTCACTTTTTGGGGTAGACTGGCTGATCAGAAAGCCCCTGGGGTCCCCCTGTTTCTATCCCCCTTTCCCTCCCCAGTCCTAGGGTTATATGTGTATGCTGCCATACTCAACTTTTTTATGGAAATCCAAATTCAGGTCCTCAAGTTTATGCAGCAGACACCTTACCCACCCAGCCATTTCCCCAAGCCCTTGTTGCTATTTTCAAAGACAAAGAGAAAGAAATCCGTTGGATTGTAGTTTGGAGTCTAAATAATATGACCACTTGCAAAAAGACTAACTTAAAGCACTAATTGCATGGCTGACCTTCTCTGGTTTGGAAGAACCCAGTAGCAAATGCTGTATCCCCATGGGACCCAGCTCAGCTCCCATGATCAGAGCATCAAACACAAACTGATAGCACCTTTAATTAAATGTTTGATGTAATTCGATAAACAGAAAATTTCCAAGTAAATAATCTAAATGCTCCTAGAAGATTAAAGGCAGCTACATTAGGGAAGTTTGCAAAATGTAAATCTGTACTGAATCAATTTGTTAATACTGTACACAGAGAGAGGAAGAGTACCTTGTTGGGGTCAAACTCGACCTTGACCTCTGATGGGCGTAAGGCTTCCCATATCTCAGTATCCTCAGGCCTTAATTTATGAACAAAAGAGTATGCTAATTCTGTTCTGGAGAGTGGATTTGAGGATTAGGGATAAGCTCCTTACCATGTGTGGGCTACTGCTTATGCGGTATTTCCTCCTTCCCACTTCCTCTTTGCACTGCCTCCTCCTTCCTGTCCTTCCTCCTCCTACTTCTTTGTCTTCATTACTGCCTTGTTCAAACTATCGTTCCACTTCTGGAGCCTGGGAAATTATTGTATGGAGTTGGACTCCTGCAACTACCCCTGCAGGGTATTAGGGGCTTCCTAGGTAGGGGAGCTGTGTGTTCCTTCTCAGAGTCATGGAGCCTTGTTGGGCAGGGGTAGGTGTCACAGTCTAGGCAGGGAATCTTTACTTTGCTGAAAGCCAAGTCGTTTGGTCTTCCATCACGAAACCTGTGGTATGTGCTACAGAGATAGCTCAGATGTTAAAGGGCTTGTCTTGAAGTGCAGTAGGACCTGAATTCAATCCTCTGAACCTGTGTCAAAAAGGGCAGGTGTGGTGGCACAAGCTTGTTATCCCAGTGCTGGGGAGCAGGCATCTGGCTGGTCCTTGGTTCTCACTGGCCTGCTTGGAGAGTTCCAGCCTAGTGGAGATTCTGTCTCAAAAAAGGTGGATGGGCCCTGAAGAACCACACTGGACATTACCCTCTGACCTCAGCATGCACTACACTCACATGTGTGTGCACCTGTACACACATGATTCACCCTCTGAAGACCATGCTAGGACTAGAGGCCCTGGCTACTAGGTATTTCCAGTTTATAGACATGTGAGACACATCTTCCCCAAGTCTATAGTTTTGGCTTCATAAGGATACAGGGTGAAGAAATGCACTGGTTAATTGCTGAATTTATTTTGGAATTGTATTTCTTAGCTCTGTGTCTATCTCCTCCATTATAAATGCATGCCATGGCTTATTCACTTAAATGACCTTCAGACCTGTCCTCACACTGAATATAGATGAAAGAAAATTAGCAACCAGTTCTCTGTTCTCCACACTGGAAGGAGACTGGCTAAAGCTATGCTCAGTGATGACAGTTACCAAGAACAACACACATGTGATCACTATGGCACATGTAATATGATCTGCATGAAGCAATTGAATTACATGCCATTTCAAGCATGGTATAACTGATTTCCAAAGCGATGCATAATGTATAGATAAGAGAAGCAGGCTCAGTGAGCTCCGTGGACTGCCCCAGACAACCCAGTTCCTAAGTTGGGGGGGACTTTCCTGATCTGAACCTGTGGTGCCATTCCTCTGTGCTCCCACTGCACAGGGACCACCCCTGTCTTCACTGAAGCTGCACCTGCTCCATGCTTGAGAGGGACCCTGGCTGGGAGGAGGTCTCTTACCAGAAATCATTCCAGTAGGAAACATGGAACATCTACAGGGTAGATCTGGTTGAGAAAGATGAGCCACTCATGACCCTGACTTTTCAGACTGAGGGTCAGGACTCTTCAGTGAGCTGCAGAATTGATGTAAGGGTTTGGAACCCTCAAACAAGGACCTTCTCTGTGGATGGATGGTAGTGATGTTCATACAAAGGAAGCGTGTTTAATGCCAGTGAAAGGCACACTTGAATGTCTTAAATCATACGTTCTGTACATTTTATTTCAATGTTAAAATATATGAATATACTTTAAAATCCAGAAAAAAGGCCACAACATTGTGACTTCAGTGTGTTATGTGTAGAAAGAACGAGCACCTCTAAGTTGTGTGTGTGTGTGTACAGGCAGCAGTGAGAAGTGTATAGTGAATCATTGTTTGAAAATTTGACAATCTTTGATCTAGTGAGGGAGGTTTCTGGGTGTTGGGCCTGGCTGTGGGGGGCTGTTATTGAAGTCTGAGGATATGGAACCATCACAGAGACTTCAGATTTGTCTGTCTCTGTGCAAATCAGAGGCAGAGGGGGAAAGTGCATCTTAGTGCTGCATCCCCGCAACACTTGCAGAGTGATGCGGAAGGCTTTCAGTCAAATAGACCCTCTCCTCATGTCCCTGGAGATGGGGAATGGCTGTTACAACAACTAGATTTATGAGCAG
>CABHPP010083966.1:2709-17142 GCA_902168425.1 Peromyscus attwateri
AGAGAGAGAGAGAGAGAGAGAGAGAGAGAGAGAGAGAGAGAGAGAGAAATATCATACAATATAAATCAAAGAGAGGGTGTTTCACAACAATGTTTTTCCTGTTTGTTCAGCCCTACCCTGACAACATTTCAGCTGCATCCTGATCCACTCAGCTCTGCTATAGGGGGCTGATTTCTGAGAAGAGAAGCTCAAATCAGTTTCTTTTTGTTGGTTGTGTGATATGATCTACATTATATGAGGATGCTGAAGACTACTATTGTAATAAATTAATTTGTCCCGCATTATAAATAAACAGTGCATCTCTGTTTTGAAGATGGTTGGCTCTGGCTTTTTCGTTCTTTTAAATGAGGGATTATCTAATTCTGTGTTTTCTAATTATAGGTCTGCCAATTCTCATGAGAAATAAAATATGATTTTCAGACCAAAGTCTGTGGTCCCACATCATCAGAAATGTTAGTGTTAGAGGAATTGAGAGTTCCTCTGTATTGCACAGGGAAATGTAAAAAGGGTGATTAAGAACAATGAAGTATAGGAATTCTAAGTCAGTTTCCTAGGGACTGGTTCTACCAAGCATCTGCTTTATACCATTTAGAATGTAACTGCACCCCCTTCAGAAGGCTTCCAGCAAACAAACTCCCTAGTGCTTGACACAGTATGAGCTGGCAACTGATACCAGCTGCTCCCTTCATCCTCTCATGATCATTTTTACCATCCTCTTGTTGGCCAAAACTTTTACGGTCACTTACATTCATAAATAGAATATTCTGGACAATCCCATTCCATTTTCTTGCAGAAATCTAGCAGTAGTATAAGCAGAAAAAAAAGTAAGTACTTTTATAAAAAAAAATCATTTTATTTTTTTTATAACAAGATAGCACCGATTTCACAGTAGATATTTTATGAATCACTGATGGGCCAAATATACTTCATATTTCCTTCAGTTAGCTTTGTATAAGTATTTTTAGACCTCACACAGATTTCCTATTCTAAAGTCAGAATATATCCCCATCTTCAAAATAGCTTTTTGAGAAAGTTTGACAAGCTTATATCTAATTATTGTTCTCTGCAAACTGGTACCAGGCAGGAAATTTTAAAGTTTCTTCAGAAAATTTAAAGAATAAATGAAAGGACGTACATTGGGAAAAAAATAAAATGTTCACTTGTAAAATCAAGAACAGTATTATAACCACAATGTGAAGTATTTAGAGGCAGGAGTCAAGCTATGTAAACTACCACCAAAACTGGCCACTATGCTTGTTGTATGTACCAATCAGACTATGTGTGTTTTGTTCTAACAACAAATATATTCCTTGTTTTTACTGGATAGAGAAATGAAGTCAATTTCTCATTAATAACTCTTGGTTTTAGATTTTCAAGGGGTTTGGGGGTATATACCACATCTTTTTAGTTTTTGATCCAGGCTGACAATGATTGTGCTTCTTGTATGCTCAGTGATCACAAAGGCAGATAAAAGAATATCACAAATTTTATGATGGTTCTGAGAGCTTGTGTGACATATACCTTTTACACTTTTATTGACTAAAGAAAGTCACATTGCCACATTTGAGTATAACAAGAAATGTCTCATTCTTCTAAAGCAATTGTTCTCATCCTATGGGTCACGACCCTTGGGGTCAACTAACCCTTTCATAGGGATTGTTTAAGACCATCAGAAACTTCAGATACTTACATTATGATTCATAACAATAGAAAAATTGCAATTATAAACTAGCAATGAAAGTAATTTTATGGTTGGGGGGCACCACAACATGAGGAACTGTATTAAAGGGTCCTAGCATTAGGAAGGTTGAGAACCATTGTTAAAGGAATTGATTTCATGTATTGATGAAATAAAACACCATCAATCACATTGAATTATCCTATAGTAGGAACTAGAATCCTGAAATAGAATTTTTAGTTCACTAATTTTCTTATTTTTAAGGTAGGAAATATTATAAAATATATTTGATACTTCATCTATAAGGATTCAATAAAATAATACCCTTTAAGTAAACAGATTTATTATCACAAGACAATGGGTTAGTAAGTCGTTATTGTTATTTAGACCACGTGAGAAAACTCATAACTAAAATTTTTTCTAAAAAGTAATATTCTATTAGTTTTTCATAAGGAACACTCCATTTTCTCAATATTGTTGTTAATTTAAAATTTTAAAAAATGAATCTGGTTATGAATGATCAAATGTCTTATTTAAAACATGGTTCAAACACAGCCTTTTCATACTAAAAAAGGGGAGTATAAAATTTTGGGAACTATCCAGGTATTTTATGAAAAAAATTATTAGAAAGCTATCTTTCAGAAAAGATATGCATACAATTTCACAACTCCCCTGTGTACCTTGATAACACTCAGCTTAAAGACCCCTCCATGCTAAATTTCACACTTTTTTTCCCTGATAGAAGATCTATCTCAATGCCAGACAAATATTTTCTGTTTTTCAATACAATGATTAAAATATTTCATGTTATCAAGTCATGTAATTTTTGATATGGCAGTTCTTATAACCAATGTGCAAATAATGGTATTCCAAAATTAATAGAGTTAATTTGAATGCTTTAAAACATGCCAAAAAATAACAGTACAAATGTCTGAAAAAGTCATAATGAATCATAATATTAACTATCTTCCTAAAAATGTTTATAATACACATAAGATAGGGAATAAATACACACATAGAGTTAAATTGAAAATTTTCCATCTAGGCTGACAATGTTCCCTTTAAGAGCCAAAGCCATCTAACAAATACTGTAACCCCAGGAACAAGAAGGTCTCGTTTGATCTGTTGGCTAGGGTTGGCCAAGAGACTCTTAAAGCACTGTAGATTAATGCTATTGCTCTTGATTGCTGGACAGAGATACAAGGTAAATTATTGATGAAGACACCATGTACTTCAAACACAGAACCTAGAGGTCCATAAGGAAGAACTGACCTGAAATCCTCCTTTCTGAGGAGGAGCTTCCATGATACCATAAGGCACTGTCTTAGCTACTATTCTATTTATGTGAAGACACACCATGACCAAGGCAGTTTTTATAAAAGAAAGGATTTCATTGGGGGTTTGCTTATAGTTTTAGAGAGTTAGTCTATGACAATCACGGCAGGAAGAAAATAGGCATGTTACTAGAGCGGCAGCTGAGAGATCTATACATCTTTTTTTTGTTGTTTATTTATTTTTAATTTTTGGAGATCTACATCTTGATACACAGCCTGTGGGTAAGGAGAGGGTTGGAGAGAGAGAGAGAAATACACACACAAACACACACACACACAGAGAGAGAGAGAGAGAGAGAGAGAGAGAGAGAGAGAGAGAGAGAGATTGGGCCTGTCATAGATTTTTGAAAACACAAAGTTTACTCCCAGGGACACACTTTCTCCAGCAAGGCCACATCTCCTTAAAGGCCACAACTCCTAATTCTTCCCAAACTGTTCCACTAGCTGTGGCTAAGCATTCAATTATTTGAGCCTATGGGGCCCATTCTCATTCAAATCACCATACTCCACTATCTAGCTATCATAGGCCTGTAGGCATATAATAGTGCAAAATGGATTCAGTCCAACGTCAAAAGTCCCCATAGTCTTTCGCAGACTCAAGCAGTTTGAAAGTCATAAGTCCAACATTTCTTCTGAAACTCAAGGCAATCTCTTAACTTTAAACCTCTGTAAAATCAAAATTAAAAAAAAACAGATTGTAGTGGGTAGCTGTTCCAGCTTTGACCTGGAAGTACTATCCTCATTGAGGCTTCTGGTAACTGTCACACCTACAAGGAGGGATCAAGACAGGAGCCCTTAAGATCCGAGATCCAGATGTGCCGGCTCTCTTAGTTCCTGGATCCTGGAGTTAGACCAAGCAGAGTTCTCCAGAGAATATTGCTGGACTACACTTCACCTTTCCCAGACCCTGTTACCTGTCCCTTTACTTGTAAGTTACCCCACAAAATAAAACTTTCTTTTAACTATGTGGAGTTGTCTTAATACTTCCACCAATAGCAGATCACATACAATGGCACACTTCCAACATACAATGGCACAAAATATACATTATTATTCCAAAAGGGACAAAAAGGGAAATAATGTGGAAATACTGGACCAAAGAAAGAACAAAAGCAAGCAAACCAGTCTCTAAATTCTACAATTCCACACTTGATACTTAAAAGTTTATCAGATGGCTCTTCTCTTCCAGCTTTGCTAACTGCAACACAATCTCTCTTTTGGGCTGGATCCCCACTATGTTTGCAATGATCCTTGGCAGATATTCAAGGGCACTGGCATCTCCAACATCTTGGGGTCTCCAAGGCTTCAATCATAGCTTCACGCAGTGGACTCTCCAAGCCTCATTACAGGTACTTACTTGACACACATCAGACCTCAGCAGCTTTCCTTAACTGTGGAAGAAATCTATAAATCGCTTCCCTGTATCCTTCTTGACTCTAAATTCAGAACCATGTGGTAAATATTATGCAGGGTTACTAACGTGGTGGTTGTAGATCCATGATTCAAGATCCATGATTTCACTAGCATGGGGTAGTTGGCTAGGTGTGCAGTACCAGGTATGATTTTCCTCTCATTGAGCCTCTCTTAAGTCCAATTCAATAGCGACTGATAACTGCCAATGTATAGTGTGCCTTCACTAAGCAGTTAGGGGGATGGTGCTGTGCTGACTAGTTTTATGTTGACACAAGCTAGAGTCATCTGAAATGAGGGAAATTCAATTGAAAAAATGCCTCCATTAGATCTAGCTGTAGGTCACTTTCTTTATTAGTAACTAATGGGAAAGAGTCAAGCCCATTGTGAGTAGTACCATGCCTGAGCTGGTGATCCTGGGTTCCATAAGAAAACAGGCTGAGCAAGCCAGGAAGCATACCCCTCCATGGCCTCTGCATTAGCTACTACATCTGAGTTCCAGCCTTGCTTGAGCTCTTGTCCTTACTTCCTTCGGTGATGGAATAAAATGGAGAAATATAAGCCAAGTAAACTCTTTGCTTGTTTTTGGTCATGGTGTATCATTGGAGAAATAATGACAGGTACCATTCTGATGATCATTGTGGTTCATAGGCATCATAGCTCTGTAGGGCTGTTGATTGCTTCCCGTCTTTAGAGACTTGCATGGTACCTGTGGTAGTTTGAACGAGAATGCCCTACAAGACACATATATTTGAACACTGAGTCACCAATTAATGGAACTATTTGGGAAAGACTAAGAAGTATGGCTTTATTGGAGGAGATGTAGCCTTGTTGGAGAAAGTTGGGCTTTAAGGTTTTTATAGACCATGCTAGGTCTAGTATCTCTCTGCCTGCTGCCTGTGGATCAGGATATATTGCTCTCAGCTGCTGCTCCAGAACCATGAGTATTGCCTTCTGCATGATAAATAGAGACTAACTCTCTAAAAACTGTAAACAGTCATCAATTAAAGGTTTTCTGTATTAAGAGTTTCTGTCTTAGAGTTTCTATTACTGTAACAAGATACCAGGACCACAGTAACTTTTATAAAGGAAAACATTTAATTGGGGTTGGTTTACAACTTCATAAGTTTAGTACATTATTGTCATGGTAGGAAGCATGATGATGTGCAGGCAGACATGGTGCTGGAGAAGGAGTTCAGAGTTCTACATTTGGATCAGCAGGTCGCCGGAAGTACATATCACACTAGACTTGAGTGAACATTTAAGATAATTACAAACCAATTTCCCTTTATGAATATTGATGCAAAAGTACCCAATAAAATACTCACAAACCGAAATCATGAACATATCAAAAAGATCATCCACTATGGTCAAACAGGCTTGATCCCAGAGATGTGGAGATAGTTCAACATATGAAAATCTGAAATGTTGTCTACCATATAAACAAAATGAAAGAAAAAAATCCATATGATCATCTCATCAGGTGCTGAAAAAGTCTTTGACAAAATCCAACACCTTTTCAACATAAAAGTCTTGAAGACATCAGGAATACAGGGGACATGCCTAAACACAATAAAAGCAATATACAACAATCAGACAGCCAACACCAAATTCAATGGAGAGAAACTCAAAGCAATTCCTCTAAAATCAGGAACAAGACAAGGCTCTCTCCATATCTATCCCCTATAGTACTCGAAGTTCTAGCTAGAGCAATAAGACAACAAAAGGAGATCAAGGGGATAGAAATTGAAAAAGTCAAAGTACCATTATTTGCAGATGGTTTGATAGTATACATAAGTGCTGTGGGATGTTCTGTATGGCAAATGTGTTGCTCTGATTGGTCAATAAATAAAACACTGATTGGCCAGTGGCTAGGCAGGAAGTATAGGCGGGACTAACAGAGGGGAGAAAAGAGCAGGAAGGTGGAAGGAGACACAGCCAGCCACCGCCAGGACAAGGAGCATGTGAAGATGCCGGTAAGCCACGAGCCACGTGGCAAGGTATAGATTTATAGAAATGGATTAATTTAAGATATAAGGACAGTTAGCAAGAAGCCTGCCACGGCCATACAGTTTGTAAGCAATATAAGTCTCTGTGTTTACTTGGTTGGGTCTGAGCGGCTGTGGGACTGGCAGGTGAGAGAGATTTGTCCTGACTGTAGACCAGGCAGCTGGCTTATAACACTGAAGCTGTATTCCTCAGAGTCAGCCAGAAGAACCAGATATTACAAACTCGTTTAACATTACCATTGAAATGACATACATCACTTTATGCACTACAAGTTTGTGTCCCTCCAAAAGAAGGAAAAGCAAAAGAATAAGAGATCAAAGCATGCTTCTCTCTCCTCTCCTTAAAAAGTTTGTAATAATCACAATTATTCACATATTTTTCCATTATATTTCTTGTTACTCTGTAAGTTTGCAATTTCTGGTTCTATTTACCTTTCGTTATTCATTTTGTGACTTGCTGTGGCCGCAGAAATGTAAAGGGACACTTTTGTGTCATTTCTAAACTGAGGCTTTAAATGTCAGCAAATGGCTCATTTGGTCTTTCTTCTTGTCCTAAGTAATGGTCTTGGAAGAACAATACAAAACAGAACTTATATTAACTTGAGCTGCTCTGCTGGAAAGACACAGGGCCCCAGATCCTTCCACTGGACATGTAAAATCGAAGAAAACTATTTTCATTGGCTAAAAATAAGTTTCAATCAGATCATTCTTATGCAGAATTCTGTAGATTCGTTACATGTTTTAATTTGTATGTATCATACAGTACTAGATTTTAGGTGCTTTGAGCATCTGAAGGAACCACAGTCTTTACTTCTTATGACAGCTTAAGAATTTAACATCTGTAACTTGCTACTAATGTGTATTACATGAACAATGAAGTAGATCAATATATGCTATTGCTACTGTTTCACTAGTTCTTGTAATACTTCTCTCCTTTCCAGTTATATACTAGAAATTATGTTATTTATATTGAATTACAGTGAATATTTAGGTTCCTGATTTTAACAATCTTTCTGTTAATTCATTTTATACAATAGCTGCATCATCCTTGGATTTATTTTCTGTTTTTTCATATTGTTTACTAGCACAAATCTTTTATTGGCTCATCTCCAGAACTTTCAGCTTCTGAATTATTAAAATTGCCCAATTTCTCTCTTTGTCTTGATTTTCCCCACATAATTGCTTTAATGTAGCATAGTTGATCAATTTGATCATGATCACTAATCACTAATTCTTTTACTGGGTTGACTGCTTATTGATAATCCTGATTAGAACTATTCCATCATTACCATTAATTTTGGTTTGGTAAAACTTGTGAACATCTCAGCCCCAAATCATAATTTACTTCCCAGAGGTCCATGCATTAATGATAAACTCAGTCACCAATAATGCATCAGGATTGCTAAGGAAAAGAAATAATAAAGTACTTCCCCTTGGTGTCATTTAACTAAGAGTGAGCCCAGATTTGAATTTTCTACTCCTTTTTCCCCCGTGTCTTCCATTTTCCTGTCTGTCTGTTGCATGAACGTCTGTACCTGGCTGAATTCTGTTTTGTGAATCTGTCTGTGACTGTGTGTGTGTGTTCCTATGTATGTGTGCCCAAATAAATGACTTTGCTCTTTCTTGTATTGAATAACAGAATGTATGACATGGGGAAGGAATGAGGAGTACTTCAAAAAAAAAAAAAAGCTCTAAGTTGTTTTTACAGAGGATAAAGTCACTGAATCCAACTGACCCCATCTTACCAGAAAGCAAACAAACCAATGTTATGAAGCAATATGTGTGTGTTGCATTCAACATTTATGGTAGGCATTCATTTTATAAGACTACCTTCATTTGCTGTTTTCAGGAGCAAATAGTTATCATAACACACATGCAAAAACACATGCATTACTCTTGGGTCAGGGGCATGGAATAGTACATAATTTAAGACTACAGCTATATTTTAGATTAGGATGTAAAAGTTTATTTCATGGGAAACCTAAGGCAAGTAAGGCTGGTTGTTACATTGTTCCCTTAAAGACAGATTAAACAAGAAGACTGAATACAAGGTAGGATATCAATTTTAAGATGGAAAGGACCTCAAGCTATGCTATTAACTCCAACTGTGCGTTCCAATAAAATTTTTCATCTCTTAGAATGTAAGATATATTTTTTATAAAAATGCAGTTTTACACTGCAGTTCCTAAACTAGTGCAACCTTCTACTGGACATGTGTTCAAAGCTGTCAAGAAGTCATTTCCCCATCTCCTGTGTTGACATGTAGGATTCAAAGAAGACTGGCTCTTGAGTGGCATCATTAGCATCAATACAACGATCAGTTCAGGACCAGGGCCAGGCTTGTTATACTTTGAGTGGCTGTCACTTTTAGACCTCTGAATTTAGATTGCCTTTTCCAGTAGTTTAAATGTTAGTCACCTTCAGGAATTTTTCTGCACATCTAATGTAGCAAACAGAGCATAATCCCATGATTTATCATTAATAATTTATGTTAACAAATAAGTTTAGGTAGGATCAGGTTAAATACAGATCCCACTAAACTATACATACATTTGTATTGGCAGGCAAGTTATGATTAAAGTGTAGTTTGAAAACTAAGATTCTGAATTCTGCAGAAGCTCAGATGCATGCATATATCTAGTATATGTGTTAGCCCCAGGACCCTGTGCATGTTATACAAGGTCTCTGCCTCTGAAGTACATCACCAGGCCTGGAGCACAAAATAATATTTTGCCATGCAATACAGAATAAGCTGGTTTTTATTCAGCCAAGAGAATATTTTGATGACTTTGTCAACTAATTAGACTTCTGTGATGCTGTTAGCCTATGAATTAACAAAAATAAGTAATATTAAAATGCTCTTGAGTTTATGTAGTCAGTTGAAAAGACACACTTATACACACATTATTGATTGTCAAGACCTACACAAACATAAAGCAATATAAATCCACATCACTTTCTGCATTATACCACTGTTTCCTGAACATTTTCATTTTTAGGTTTTGTGACTGTGCTAATGTATATAAAGTTCTTATCATCTTTTCTTGCCACTGAATGGAAGACACAAATAGTATATCATAAGTGTTTACTCCAAATTTTGAAGACCTGTATGTATAATTTTAAGAAAATGTATTCAGAAAACAAAATATGACAAGATAATTATATACTCTCTGATACTGACTTCAAAGGTATGTCAAAAAAAAGTAAGCTTAAAAAATGGGACTTCAGGTTCAAGAGGTAGTTATTTTAATACTATATTTTGAAGAGATTGCATAGAAATATCTCATTTGTGAGAAAATGTAATATAGAATTTGTTACAAAGTTTTCAGAGTCTGCACCCAATGTTGTAACAAAATGGTTTTATTTCTTGGAACACTAGAGAACTATTTTTACATTCCTGATTACTCTAAAACTCATAAAAGTGCTGACATATCCATTTCCAGCTATCCTGTTTTATCAGTTACAAACAAAACCAATTCTATCTTTGTTTCAGGGGCTAGATAAATTATCCATGCTATAAAAAAGAATTTCAAAATAAATTACTAAATCAGTCACTGATGTGAGAAAATTGTAAGTGGAAAGTTTTATTCTGATACACTTTCATTACATCCAAGTAATAAAACCTGCTTAAGGATACAACCTACCATTTCAGACTGTCAAAAACTTGAAGAAGTGATTGTGTTAAGTTCTCTACTACTTTCTTGAAAAATATTAAAGCAATTCAATTTAGGCAAAATTTAAACAGCAATATTACAATTTATGCATTTTACCCATATTTTTACAAGTGACTTTAGGTGCCATATAAGCAGTTGTATAGTTCTTTAAAGCATCATAGCAAGCATGCTTTGTATATCATATGCTGATTAATGATGAAAATATAATGTCCACAGCATATAGAAATAATTCTCAGATCTTTTCTTTTCCCTTTAGGACTCTACAGCACAACCATAACGTATGCACACAAAGAAGAAAGGAATATTTAAGAGGAAACACTATGGGAAATAGCTTCTGTACTGACAAATAGCAGTATTAAAGTCTGTAACTTTAGAGAACAGTACTAAAGGTCAATGCACTGCAAAATTATGTATTTGTAGTTGAAAACTCCCTGCTGGCTTCAGTTTAGTACAGATGCCTCAGCACAGAGCAGGTATCATTACACAAAGAATTCCAAGTCAAGAAAGTCAATTTTTGCTTATTTACTGTGAGTATAGATGGAAATAATAGAATATTGGAAAAATGTAATACATGGAATAATTGGGATCAGAATATTGAAATAATGGGATATATGCTAGGGCTTTTCATTTTTCTAATTATCCACTTCTGACTCTAAAATTTTATTAACATTTTGTGTGGTGGTTTGAATGAGAATGGCTCTCATAGGTTCATATATTTAAATAATTGGTCCTTAGTTGGTAGAAGTGTGTGGAAAAGATTAGTAGGTATGACCTTGTTGGAGAATGTATGCCACTGGGTGTTGGCTTTGAGGGTTCAAAACAACACCCATTCTTATTTAGCTCTTTCTGTCTCATGACTGTGTTTTGTGGAATAATCATTTTGTACACTGTGAAGATGTAGCTATGTTATTGGTTTAATAGCTAAGCAGGATTTTGGGGACAGAGAGAATGCTGGGAATAAGAAGGGCAGAGATGAAGAGTAGCCAGCTAGATGCTGAATGAGTTGGACACACAAAATGGGATAGATGTAAAAGCTATGTGGTAGATAGACCATAAATTAAAAGATATGGGTTAACTTAAGTTATAAGAGCTAGTTAGAAACAAGCCTAAGCTATCAGTTGAGATTTCATAATTAATCAGAACTCTCTGTGTGGTTATTTGGGAGCTGGTGGGCAGGATAGAAAAGTCCACCTACAACTGTGTCTCAAGGCAGTGATTTGAAAGAAAACAAACCCCCAAAGGGAGTAGCACTGTTAGGAGGTGTGGCCTTGTTGGAGGAAGTGCATCACTCTGGGGGTGGGCTTTGAGGTCTCTTTTGCTCAAGTTCCCCTCATAATGTCAGTCCACTTTCTTCTGCCTTCTGCTCAAGATACAGCCAGCACTACATCTGCCTGCATGCCTCCATGCTCCCTGTCACGATGATAATAGACTGAACCTCTGAAATTATAAGCTGTCACCTCAATAAAATATTTTCTTTGTAGGTGTTGCTGTGATCATAGTGTGTCTTCATGGCAATAGTAACCCTAACTAAGACACTCAATGTGTGAGTTCTCAGCTAATGCTCCAGCGCCTTGCCTACCTACTTGTTACCGTGCTGACTGATATAATGATCATGGACTCTAACACTCTGAAACATCAGTCCAAAATAAGTGCTTTCTTTTATAAATATACTTGACTATGGTGTATTATCACAGCATGAGAAAAGTAACTAAGACATTTTGGTCATCATGAATCACAGAAAGTTCTGCCATCTGAATGTATGGGGTGGTTATCCAAAACATACCAGGAAGTGGGAATGAGGGGTAGGTTGTGGGGGAAGGCTGGGGAGCGGGAAGAGAGAGGAGAGGGGAATCTGTGGTTGGTATGCAAAATGAATAGAAAGTCTCTTAATAATAAAAAAGTTTAAAAAATACATCTATCATGTTCACTGTTGTAAAAGAAGGTAATTTATGACTCGACTGTAAGTGATGAGAATGGAAAGGTAAAAGCAACACAGAAAAGGAATTCAGTGGTAAGTTAAGAAGTCTGGAGCAAATACCTAGACCTTTGATTTCAGTGAGTATTGTGAATTTCAGTAGGGAATGACACAACCTCTCTGAGATTTATTTTCCTGATTAGAAAAGTCAGTATGGAGCTCAGGGGTAGAACTATATTGAACAGATTTATGTGAATATGTGCATATGTATGTTTCTATACACATACATACATAACACACAGATGGGATTGGAGTTTGGGTAGTTTGACTTACAATTTTTAATTTTCATTCTGAAAACTTAGAGATTTAGTAAAAATTGTACCTGGAAGTTTTAATTTTTATCTTTTCTTTATCTAGGAACTCATCCTTGATCTTTCACAAGTTGAAGGAATCAGTCAAGAGCTGCTTCTTCTAGTTGGCCACAAGAGCATGTGGGTAAATGGTAAATAGAGTGCACTATTCTGATAAGCTCTACTACTCAAAAGAACGTGTGTTGAATCCACTTTTGACATTAACGTTTCTATGTACTGTGGGTTTATATGGACCATATTTGACATAAGTCAAGGATCCTCTGTGTGTGGATGTGTGTGCTGCAAAGGTTTTATCTATGTATTTTTTTTCTGCTCTATTAAAGAGCATAGCTTAATGTTTAATTAATTAATGTGGAAGATCTATCATAAGATGCATTCCTAGCCAAACAAAAGATAAAAATTAAAACTTCAAGGTATAGTTTTTTACTAAATCTCTAATTTCACAACGTGATAAAATATGAGTATATAATAAAAAAGATATTAATTTATTCCATAAATCATTAATTTTATTTTAAATATATGAAATGTTTTCATTACCATTATGAGTACTACAGAAGATACAAAAGAAGCTTGTTAAATTATTGAAGTCACTGAAAATAACTCTGAGAAACATATGCTTTATTGTGGAACAAAAAAAAAAGAATTTAGGGTTGCTTCAATTGTATTGTTAAACAGTAACCCTGGATTAACTACAGAGAGATTTAGCCATGTTAATGAATAGAATAATTATATTTTCAAGTGATTTGACTTATTTATATTCTTGAGCATTAATAATCATCATTGGTAATTATTATTTCATATACTACTTCATTATCTATAATTCAGCATGTAAGAGACATATTGATGGATGGAAGTTGGAAGTAGGTAATGGCACCAAGTTTCTATCAAAATTCAGCCTTCATGCCCTTTGCTATTCCATCCTCCTGGCCCTGATCACTCTTCACAGTTGACATTTCATATGCAATTTATATACCTCTCTATTCCTCAGATTTATTTTTAAAAGACCTTGCATGAATCCACATAAATTTGGCCTTTTTAGAGGCCAGGCAGATTGAGGATGGTCGTTAAGGGAATAAATGACATGAGGTAAATTTTGGAGGGCACTGTCCCTGAAAATAAATAATTTTTAAATTTATGAGTATAACCATACTTTCTACAGCAGCCAAGCTATTCTCCCCCTCTCATCTCTGTAAACTCAGTTGTAATTTTGAAATATTTGCTGATGTGAAATGCTGCCTATGATTCTGGAGTGATCATCTCCCTGTCCACTTCCCTGAAAGTACTAACTTCCTTACAACCTTGACAGAAAAACAAAACAATTCTAAGATCTCTTTGTTTCAAAAATAAAATACTGGAGACAGTGCCATGACTCACTTGGTAAGGACACTTGCTCTCAAGCTTCACAACCTGAGTTTTGTCCCTGGAACCTGCAAAGTAGAAGGAAAGAACTGTTTTCTACAGGTCTTTCTTCTGACCTCCACACAGGGCAGGGCTTATTCACCTATATCTACAGTCTTAGTTAGGGTTTATATTGCTGTGAAGAGACACCATGACCATGGCAACTCCTATAAAGAAAAACATTTTAATTTGGTCTGGCTTACAGTTTCAGAGGTTTAGGCCATTATTGTCATGGTGGAAGCATGGCCGAATGCAAGCAGTCATGGTGTTTGAGAAGGAGCTGAGAGTTCTACATCTTGATCTACAGGCAGCAGAAGGCGATTGTGTGTCACACTGGGAAGAATCTGAGCAAATGAGACTTCAAAGCCTGCTCTCATGGTAACATACTTCCTCCAAGAAGGCCACATTTCTTAATAGTGCCACTACTCCCTATGGGGCAAGCTTTCAAATACATGTATGTCTATAGTTGCCATTCCTATTTAAACCATCACACATACATATATACATAGCTGATAAATAAGTAATAAAATGTTAAGCACATACACACTCATACACATATATATGCAAATGCACACATATTGTACACATACATACACATACACACACACAACTGTACAAAGCTGCAGAATTCTAGGAAAGCTGCT
>CABHPP010083971.1:8566-33470 GCA_902168425.1 Peromyscus attwateri
ATAGATAGATAGATAGATAGATAGATAGATAGATAGATAGATAGATAATGAGATGATAGGTGTAGATACAGCTATAATGGAAAACCTATTCAACCATACAGCATTATGAAATCCTGTCATCTGTGGCGGCACAGATGAACCTGGAAGGCATAGCTTAAGGTGAAACAAGCCATGAACAGAAAACAACTGACACACGACGTGCATATGAAGAGGCTGGCCATTGGGCATGGTATACCTAGAGAAAATATATGTTCTGGTTGCTATCATATGGTAGGGTGATGACGATCTACAATAATGTAGTCTATGTTTTCAAAGAGCTTAAAAAGAAGGCTTTGGATGTGCACACCACAAGGAAAACAGTTGTATGTGGTGATGGATCTGCCCGTGCACTTGACTGGATCTTGACACACATATACTTATATCAAAGCATCATTTGTGAGCTAGAACGGTGCTCAGTGGGGGAAGTCCAGCACAAGCATAAGACCTGACCAGACTCCCAGCTATGAAAGCTAGGCAGGGCAGCACACATCTATAACCCCAGAGCTTGGGAGAGGAAGAACATGGGCAGATTCTGGAGACTCACCGGCCAGCCAGTCTAGCCGAAATGGCAAGTTCCAGACTCAGTGAGAAACCCGGTCTCAAAATAGAGAGTAACCTCTGACCTCCCCATGTGCATTCATGACATATACACTTACACAGCACACAAGAAAAACATCACACTGTACCCCATAGTTACACATAACTATTGTATGTAAATCACAAATGTAAAACTTTTAAAGAATTAAATAAGAAATAATATCTAAACATATGTATATTAATCTGGTCTCAAAACTTCATAGTTTGAAGACGATGAATCAGTTATTGCAATATTCACTCTCAAGACTCCAATTAAACAATCACACAAATATTTGGAAGTTTGTTTGAAATTCTATGAGAATAAAAGATGAATATATCTTCATATGAAGTTATTTCAAGTCATTAAGAGACTAACAACTTTGCCAAAACTATCATTTCAACAAACATAGAAATCTCTTGATAGGTTTCTTTTAAAAATGAAAATGATACTTACCAGAGCCAAAAAGAGGGTTCCTGGGATAAAAGTTCTTGCAGCACAAGCCTAGAGACCTACATGTGATCCTCAGAACCCACATAAAGATGGGAGAAGAGAACTGGCAGCACAAGATTGTCCTATGATCTACACACGTGTACCATGATACATGCATCCATATGCACACATCATATAAGCACAAATGCACAATTTTAAAACTCACTTATGGCTGGGCAGTGGTGGCACACGCCTTAATCCCAGCACTCAGGAGGCAGAGCCTAACGGATCTCTGTGAGTTCGAGGCCAGCCTGGTCTACAGAGCGAGATCCAGAACAGGCACTAAAACTACACAGAGAAACCCTGTCTCAAAAAACCAAAACAAACAAACAAAAAAACTCACTTATGTTTCCTACGCTTCAAGGATAAATGGTATGATTTATTAGGTACCCAGGGAATGCAGTTTGACGAAAGTCTTTGAAAGTGTCTGTAATGGAATTTTAACTTATTTTTTTAATTAATTAATTTATTTTTTAAATTACACTCATGATATTCATTAATTACACTCATGATATTAATCACATTTGTGGTATTCATAGATTACATTCACAGTATTCATTCAATTATATATAAATATATATTTTTTTTTTAAATGCCGAATGTCATTTATTGAAGGGGGGAGGAGGTCTTAAATACAGGCTTACAGCACAATGGGAGGACCCCGGAGGGCAGAAGTTCGCTACTGATGTTTTACAATCTTGCTTCTAATCTGTTAACGCCCATTATTCAGGATACACAGACAAGGAACTTCTCTTAAGCATTCAGGAGGGTGGAACCTGGCAGGGAATTAGTATAGGGAGGATATCAAGGTCAAGGTCCGCAAGCAAGGCAGCAGTTACCCAAAACAGGGGCCAGGACCCTACAGGTCCCCCTTTTATTAAAAAATGAGCTTCTGACTTGGGTTGCATGGGACATCAGCAGGTCACCTTACCCATCATGGAGACGCCTGCCCAGGCCACACAGGTGCTCTGTCTTAGGTTGGTGAGTGCCCCCCAGGCATTACCCGTCTCTGAATACTCATTATCATACAGGCTCACTCGTGTGTGAGCTGCAGAGTTAATTGCTGCCAAAGATCTCAAAGTGGCACTGGGCTTGCAATCTGTGTGTTCGATACAGAAAAGACCAACAGAGGTCCTATCTCACCCATAGCCAGTAGGCTAAAGGCAACTGAGCCATTCTCTTCCTTAATGAGCCATACTGTACGTTGGTGTCCTTGTAAGATAGTATCCCAAAAGCAACTGGAACTTGAGTTTATAAATTTATGATTTTCAAAGCCAATCGAGATGAACATAACTACTGAATTAAATTTATCATGCCCAATAGAATGAAAGATTAACTAACTGTGGTAGCTACTTTTGTTGTCAGGGTCTCCATTGTGCTAGCTGTAGTAAGCAATTATGAAATGGTAATCCCAGAAAGAGTAGCAGTGGTGGGCGCCATTGCTATAACAGAAACAGCGGCAGCAGCAATGTCAAATTCTCTTCTGGATTGTGTGGACATCCACTGGCATGGATACAACTCCAATTACATGTACCGCCAAGGCCCATTTTTCTTGATCCAAGCATGACTTTAGCTGGCAGCTCTTCTGGAGAATCCAATCTCATGGCTACAGTTCCTAGGCTTACATTAATGCTTGCCAAAGCTGGCGATATTGGGCTCTCAATCTCCATTGGCATCAGAAGGGTAGATTTTTTTTCATGAAGACCCATTAGGTCTCTGTCATGTTGGGCTTCAGCAGCAGCCACAGGGCGCAGCACGTTCAGTGCTCAGGAATCCAAAGAGGAACCTCATTGTCCTGAGGAAAGACATAAACAGAACCCTGGGGCCACATCAACACTAGATCCGGTCTCCTCCACATGCTAATAGAAAGATCCTTCCGTCGCTCCAGAGGGTGATTTGCAACAGGAGCTCTCCAGTGCTTATCTGCATCGGATATTCCAGCAGAATCCACCGATAAAAAATTTTAAATATATAAAACAAGGGAAAGAATAGAATGTGGAGAGTAATGATGAGTCCCTAGTTCTCTCTTTTTTTGCTTTAGTAAAATGTTTGTTTGTTTAATATTTCAAATTTTTCTTTTATTTTTATTTATTTTTTTAATTGTTTAAAATTAATTTATTTATTTTTCTATTATCAGCTTGATAGAGTATGTATTTTTATCTTAATAGTAAGATGTTTCATTGAGGCTTGCTCAGTGATTGAGTAAAACCGAAATTTATTATAAGCCACAGTCGTCCTAGGGACCTCCATGCTATATATATAGCCTCCATGGTTCTGTGGGTTATAGTCTGATTGTTCTTTATTTTATATCTAGAATCCACTTATGAATGAGTACATACCATGTTTGTCCTTCTGGGTTTGGGTTACCTCACTCAGGATGATATTTTCTAGTTCCATCCATTTGCCTGCAAATTTCATGCTTTCATTGTTTTTCTCTGCTGAGTAGTACTCCATTGTGTATATGTACCACATTTTCTTAATCCATTCTTCAGTTGACAGGCATCTAGGTTGTTTCCAGGTTCTGGCTATTACGAATAGTGCTGCTATGAACATAGCTGAGCATGTATCTTTGTGGTATGAATCAGCATTCCTTGGGTATATGCCCGAGTGGTATGGCTGGGTCTTGGGGTAGTTCGATTCCTAATTTTCTGAGAAACCGCCATACTGATTTCCACAGTGGTTGTACAAGCTTGCATAACTTATTTTTTAAATCAATGAATATAGTCATATTTGTAAATAAATTGCAAAGTGAATTAGAGTGAACCTTCACCCATTATGTATGTTTTCCCTTAGTCACTAATGTTTACAGAAAAACCTATTGCATCTTTATTTTACGCTATTTTTAAATGATAAGTAGGCATATATTCCAGTCGATATAAAAATAACCAAAAATGCAGCCGTGGGTGCCATTTCTAAGGGGAACTGCAGAAACACAGGGAAGAGCAGGTTATAGACTAAATGGGAAATTACCCCCACAGATCACCCTAATACCAGCCCAGCTGCCATGCCTTCCCCACCATGGTGGACTGTATCCTATGAGCCATGAGCCAAAATAAACCTTTCTTCTTCGAGTTGCTTGTTCTAGGTATTTGACCACAGCGATGAGAAAGACTAGCCACTAAAGGTGGACTCGGAGGACTGAGAATATGATGACTTCAAGGAAACCCATCTTCCGGGCTGGCAATGAGCCTGTGGGACATCATGAGAAACAGTGTCAAGGACATGGTCTTGTGAAAACCTCTGCCATTCAAGGCTGGGGATATGGCTTAGTGGGTAAAGCACTTGCTGGACAAGCTTGGGGACCTGAGTTCAAATTCCCAGAACCCATATACAGACAGGTGCAGTAGCATGAATCTAAGGTGGAGATGGGAGAGTCCCCTGAAGCTCGCAGCCAAACTAGCCTGGTGTGGGTAGTGGCAAACAAAGAGACCCTGTCTCAAATGAGATGGAAAGCAAAGACTGGCCCCTCTGACACCTGAAAGTATACCACAGTGTTCTCATCGCCAACCCCCACCACCCTCCAAACCTCCAGACCCCCACACCCCTATTTCTTTTCCCCTCTCTCCCCCTCCCCCACTTCACTATAATCTTCTTTATAAATCAATCACATATTTCAAAAATGTAAGATACAAAAACTTCTCTTTCTTTTTGAGTGGCTGGTAGTTGATTAGTTAGTTAGTTTGGAATTTTCTACAATTCATCCAAGAAGTGATCTGAGCAAGTGTTAACATAACTACAGCTACCAAAGTAGGCAGTGTTTTTGTCCGAGCCTTCAACAAAGATAAGAACGCCCTCCCTTTTTCTAGAAGCCGCCTCACTTGCCCACAGGTTCCCTGAGGAGGTGCCCAGGCAGCCATGACACCCCCCTGAGGCTATGTACCTAAACAAGTATGAGTCCAGCGCCATTGATGGGAAGGGGCATGGCTGGGTACACAGCCAGCACTCCTCTAGTCCCCATCACAGAGAAGCGCCTCACTGAGAAGGCCAGCCGGCTCCTGGTTTTCTGTGTAGGACAGAATCTCTGTGAAAAGGTTCCACACGGTTGGGGTGATTGCTGAAAATACTTGAAAGTCCTCAGATCAAAGGAAAACCACAAAAATGTCATTTCCTTTTTCCTCTCCCCCCTCTATCTGAGACCCCAGGTTCACTCTGTCTTTTCTGGAGAATCGCCTTCAGGAAATGGTTGAAGTTCGGCAAACTGGCTCCCAGGCTCTGTCTCTGGGATAATTCCAATCCAGCAGTTTTTATGAGTTATTTATCATCACACCAGCACCTCACCCCGGAGATCAACGGGTCTGACTGTTATTACTCTCCATATTTGCTTTGGCAGAGCTCAGTTGTAATACAAATTTAGGTAAATATAACTGGGAATATAAGTTACACACATTGATGTAAGCTGAATCTACAAGTCACAGTAAAAGCTTGTAACTAAGATTCAGGGAGGCAGGGGGAGGACATGGCTGTCTCTGTAATATTCACACAGATATCTCCACCACCCCCTCCAGAATCCATGCCACCAGTCAATGATCCTGGAAATGCGTATTGATCACTTGTGGGTGAAATTACACATTTATCTCATCCAGCAGTTTGAGTCTGTCAAGGAAACACCTAAGACCAAAAGATTTGGGGTGGCGAGGCAGAGAGATGGCTCCTTCAGCAAAGCATTCACCACACAAATATGAGGATCTGAGTTTGGAACCCCAGCACCCACATAAAAAGCCAGGGTGCTGCAGCACAACTGTAATCCCGGCGCTGGGGGAGGCAGAGACAGGAGGATCCCTGGGCTCACTAGCCAGACAGCGGAGCTGGAGTCTTGAGCTCCAGCTTCAATGAGAGACTTGGCCTTTAAAAACAAACAGACGCAAACTGGTTGCGAAAGACACGTGATATCACCTTCTGGTGCACACACATGCATGCACACATAAACACACACACACACACACACACACACACATGGGGTAGGGGTGGGATGACAGAGACAGAGACAAAGAGAGAGACAGGTAGATGTGTTTGCCACCAAACTCAACAACCTGAATTCAATCCTTGGGACCCACGCAGTGAAAGAGGAGAACCAACTCCCACAAGCTGTCCCCAGACCATGCAATGCCCTCATGTGTGTTTGTGCATACACACACACACTCTTTTACACACACACATACACACATGCATGCACATATATAGACATGTACACAGAAGCGATCTGTGTGCTGATGGAGGTAGAAAAATCCCACAAGTTTTCATCTTCACCAGAATAGCAGGCTGGAACTCCTGTCTGAGACCAAAGGCCCGAAAAGGAGAACAGGTGTTTGGGGTAGAAAATACGTGTTCTTTGAGCTCTGCTGATATTTCAAATATTGACACTTTTCCATATATAACACCAACAATCCAAAGTCATGACTACCATATCTCTTATCAGAAGGGTACTGGAAGGCTTTTAAGAGCAAGGAAGGAGTAACAGGTTCCCCCAAACACTAATTAACAAAAAGATTGGCATTTACTATTGCCAACAAATGCTGTCAGTTACTTTCTTTGGTGTGATCCTTGCACTATTTTCATTTTCGAGAAACCCTCACATCTGCCCTCACATCTGCATCCTGACACGATGGTTCACACCCATAACCCTAAACACTCAGGAGGCTGTGGCAGGATTCTAGGCCAGCCTGGGCTATGGAGTGATACCAAGTGCCCAAAACCAACAGCTGCATGTCAGAAAGACAAACACCACATTTTCTCTCATATACAAAATCTAGATTTGCTATGAAAGCTGAAGGGGGTCGACTTGGAAAGAGAAGGGAACGGAAGGAAGGAGGAGGATAGAGGGGAAGAGTTCGGTGGGGGGGAGGGAGCAAACGTAAGCAGATGATCTGTGTGTGAAAATGTTCTCTGAAACAAACTTATGCACTTACTTAAAAATTGATTGTAGAAAGTCTGTCTCAGATGTCTTAAGTCTGACGAATCACAGCTGGCCCGCCAATTATTCCTTCAGACAAGTCCGTGTTTCCCGAGATAACCAGTTAGGCTGCTGCCTTCCCCTCCTACCCCATCTGCCAGGCTGGTGCTCGGTCTTCGGTAACTCAGTGAGGGGGAAACCAGCTCTCCCACCTGCTGGTGGGGTACTGAATCGGCACAGCTGCTGGAAGAAAACTTGACAGTGTGTATCAAAGATGCTTAGATCAAACACTGGTCAGAGCAATTGGTTTGTGGGGCTGGAGAGATGGCTCAGGAGTTAAGAGCTCTGGCTACTCTTCCAGGGGACCTGTAGTAGAATGTTATTTTAAGGTGTGTTACTTTTGTTCATGTTGCATTTGTTTAACTCTGTGAAGCTGTGTTACTGTGCCTGTCTAAAACACCTGATGGTCTAATAAAGAACTGGCCAATAGCAAGGCAGGACAAAGGATAGGCAGGGCTGGCAGGCAGAAAGAACAGATAGAGGGAGATATCTGGAAAGGGAGATCTAAGAGCTAGTAGCCAGAGAAGGAAGAGGACTCCAGGGGTCAGTCACCCAGCTACACACACACACACAACAAGCCACGGAGTAAGCGTAAGATACAGAAGTAAGAGAACGAGAAAAGCTCAGAGGCAAAAGGTAGACGGGATAAGTTAAGGAAAGCTGGCAAGAAACAAGCCAAGCTAAGGCCGGGCATTCATGAGTAAGAATAAGCCTCTGTGAGCGATTTATTTGGGAGTTGGGTGGCAGGTCCCCCAAAAGAGTAAAATACTAACGACAGGGACCCACCATGATGACTCACAACCATCTGTAACTCCAGTCCCAGGGTATCTGATGCCCTCTTTTGGCCTCATGGGCACAGTGGGCACACAGTACACAGACATACCTTCAGGCAAACACTCATGCACATAAAATAAAAAATAAATAAAATCTCAGGAACAATTTTTTAAAAATTGACTTCTTAACCTTAGTAGACACCTGTAACTGGTACTGTGTGAGTAAGTGGGGGGAGGGGACAGAGGATCTTGGGACCTTGTTGGCCTAACTGTAGGATCAGTGAGGGACTCTGACTCAAAGGAATATGGCGGAGCCTGATAGAGCAAGACACGTGATATGGCCTCCTCTAGCACCCCTGAGAGAGTACATGGGGACCACAAATATACAAAACAAACCATGTGACTTCTAAGAAGTTTCCCTAGGAAACAGGCCCTTGGACAACAGTGTTGGTAGCAACACTGTTTACAAAAGTGAAATCTAGTAATTACCTAGACAGGAAGCCTCCATGAGTCAGCCCAGTCAACCCCTGGCAAGGCCTCTGTGCAGCTTGTCATTAAAAGCTACCATGTCAATGCATTATATTGCTCTGAGTCAACGCAACACATTACAAGACAATGGAATTTTTCCTTATTTCTGTTTTGACCCATGGGAACTAAGCGATGGGTCTCTGACTTTGCAAATCTGTGGGATGGTGCTCTACTGAAGGTGTCGAATTTCTTGATGGTCAAATAGCACACTCTGTAAGACATCACACTTTTTCAGTTTGGTGAAACCTACGTTCTTTCTGAGGGTGGGGTTCCCTTTCAGAAATTTGGGGCTCAGTTGTTTTGTTTTGTTTTGTTTTTGAGGCAAGTAGGCCAGCCTGGCCTTGGATTGTCAATCCACCTGCCTTCCGCTCTCAAGTGCTGAAATTGCAAATGTAAGCCAACATCTCATCTCAGCAAGGATTCTGTTCTTGAGGTCATTTGGGTCATGTTAGTTGACAGTGCTATTTGGGTCTCCTGTACACCTGCTGGTTTCTTTTCAAATTTGTGTATCACTCGCAGAGAGAGAATTGCTGAAGCCCAAACTCCTGTGGTAGATCTCACTTCTTCAGACTTTTAAAGCATCTCTTAAGTACCAGTTTCAACCCCAATAACAAACAATAGAACAGAGAACATTTCTAACTCCCAAGCTGTCCTCCAAAGCTAAAAACAAACAAAACAAAAAGATAAACTATCCAGAAAAATCTCTTGGGGGGGTGGGGTGGGGATAGAGTGTTGGTTCCCTAGGGCAAACCCCAAACTACAGCGTCTCCATCTGTTTCTATTAAGCACATGTAGCTGGCACGTCACAGAGGCCCAAAGCTCAGTTGATTTTTGTCATTCAAAAATAAAAACTTTGGTAACACTGCCCTAATTTAGGAGTCTATATTAAAATTCATCAGCAAGTATATTAAATGCTCGTGGTCTATGTAAGATAATGGCATTAATGACTGATAATAATGATTAAAAAACAAATATTCTTGCTTTGTTTCAAATACTATTTTGTGGGGGTTTTTTTGTTTGTTTTTTGTTTTGAGATAAGGTGTTGCAGTTTATCTCAGGTTAGCCTAGAATTCACATAGCTCCTGTCTTATGAATGCTAAGATCAGAGGCATGTGACACCTAAGCTGTTCCCAATTATTTATAACAAAATGAAGTCACTAAGAGAAGAGATAGAAAATAGAAAATATTTTAACATGTAAAAGTTTCCAGGATGAGAGTTCCATTTTAATTATGTATATCAGTCCTTCCAGAATCCTCCACTATCATTTTCTATTTGACTAAACAAGGTCAGAGATTTTTATCTCACATAAGGAGGGTCCGGGGAAGACTATTGATGAATCAAATTATATGCTAAGACCATGGGATTCACAAAGTCAAGTTTGTTCTAGACAAAGTCCCCCAGTCCAGTTTCTAGACCCAATCTCTCTGCTTCCTGGTCAACTAAGATATGCCCACCACCACCCCCTCCCTCAAACTGTGAACCAAAATAAATCCTACATATACCACACACATAAAAAAATAAATGTATCATGAATCACAACATGATCTGTATTCCCAGTGATCCAGAAGCAGCACCATGAGACTCAACGAGAACTGTGAGTTGAAGTCCAGCCTGAGCAACACAGTAAGACTCCCCCTATCTAAAAAACTAAGTAAATATGAAGACAAATCAGAGGTCGTTTGGTTTTTAGATTTATTTTATGTCTATAAATGTTTTGCTTACACAGATATATATGATGAGTGAACCGTGTGGGGACCTGGTGCATGCCTGGTGTGCACAGAAGTCAAAAGAGGGCGTCAGATCCCTTGGGAACTGGAGCTACAGATGGGAGCCATCAGGAGGGTACTGGAAATTGAGGGCTTTAAAACGGGCAAACACAAATTTCCCCTGAACTGGAAATCGAGAAAATTAACAACTGAACAGTCTAAACCTAGCATATCCTGATGTTTTCTATAAATACAACCAGAAGCGTCTCCTAGCACAGCACAAGACTGTGCCTTTGCCCTGACTTTTGTGGAAACAGAGGAGGAGGACTGTGTGTGGCTATTAATGTGGCATGCACCAATCTTGTTTACTGTTTACAGATTTTTCGCAGTGAGATCTATACAGCTGGTTAACAAATTCACTAGATCCTGCCCCACAAGGTGTTTGTTTCTGAGAAACACAGTGAAGACATCCCTACCATTCTGAAATGAAAACCTGAAGTGGGTGGAGATCCATCGTCACCTAGGAAAAACAAAGATCTCTGTGAACTCAAACTCTTGGTTCCCATCAGCACCAGCCTCTCTCTAGACATGACTTCCTGTCCAGCTGCTACGGAGATAGTTCAGTGGTTAAGAGTGCTTGCTGCCCTTCTGAGGACCCAGGTTGGTTCCCAGCACCCACATGGTGGCTGACATGATGGAGTCACATGTGTCATATGTGTCTCTTTTGGCTTCCACAGGTAATATACTAACATGCATATACTCCCAATATAAACATGATTTTACACATAATTTTAAAATAACTATTTTGTAAGAGCTTTTAGATGCCATGTTTTGTCAAAGTCAGGAAACTGATCTATGGTAGGAGCTCTGCCTCCACCAAAACACATACCTTTTCAATCCAGAAACACTGCCCACGAATCTTAAGGGCACTGTTCACTGACACTATTCTCCCTGTCAAAAGTGGCCCCAATATTATGTATTTCAGTCAAGAGTCCCCTGCGCTGGCCTTCACATTCCAGGCAAGCCTTTACCTTTCCTTCAAGGAGCCACGCTCTGATGGGAAGCCCTACACACTGCTCTCAGGAGTTACTGTCTCTCCAGTCTGGTTGCATCCACTCCATCTTACCAGGAAAAAAAAAAGTCATTTGAAACGTTAAGAATAATGCCCACTCAGAGAGCTGAGAATAGGTGACTGCGGAGAGCCTAGCCCTGAACAGGAAAAGGATATCTACACGCTGCTCTTTCCAAAGCTCAGGGAACGACCTGGAGGAGGGGACAGAAAGAACGTAAAAGCCAGAGGATGCGGACGGAGGAGAGCTGTGAAGTGCTGTCTTCTGGGCATGATGTGACCGCCGCACTCATGAACCACAGTGGTGGTGGCGACCTGCGCTAGACTGGACCTACCAACTTTCTGTCATGGAGGGGGAGGGGCTCGTGAGGCTCCTCCCCATGAAGAGCTACAGGCCGTTAATGTCAGGGGCGGGGGCGTCATATTCCTCAGTGGTGTCGGCACTGCAAACTTGCCTTTGCTCAAGTAAATAACACACACACCCCTGCTCATATAAGCCACCCTAATTCAATGCAGAAGAGCACAAAAAGAAGAGACATGAAAGTAGAACGTGGAATTGTTGGGAAGGGGCCCAGACAAAGGGGGAAGAGAAGAGAATGGGGGAACACATGGCCAAAGTACATCCTACATAAGTACGAAGTTGTAAAAAATTTAAATATTAAAAATGATGCTTGTTAACCCAAGTGAATGTATAATTTCATGGGGTAAAAAGAATAATGACCACAAAGAATTCAGCCACTCTAAGTAAAAGATCATTCCAAGACCACAGATAACACCCCAATATAATAGCTTTTATTCTTTTATTACAGCAAATCAAATGTTATCTAAGTTTATTATTTTATGATTCTCTGAACCCAAGGACCTCCTCCCTATGTCTCACATGAACCCATTAAACCCTTTCCACGTCACTAGAATGATTAGAGTATTCACTTCGACTTCTTTGCACCATGTACTTGCTAAGACACGATGACTGCTCATTTATTGCTGGTCATTGAGTTCAGTTGGGGAGGTGGCCTGGATGGCGACTTCAGAGCGTCATATCTAGAACTCTAGGAAGAGCAGGCTCCTGAATGAGTGGACTCGGGACTAGGGTGAGGCAAGTAGGCCACTGGGGTAGAGGACAGTTTAAAGGGGAGGAGGGGGGAGTGTCCCAGAAATTAACCATCAAAATAGATTCTACTGTGAAGAAATCGTTTTAAACTAAAATGAATGCAAAAACCCATGATAAGGACACTTCATTAACAGTATAAATATTCAAAGAATTCGACTTTGCACTTTGATGATTCAGCTGTCTTCATCTCATTTCTCAGCTTGCCCTTTCTGGGTGGCTCAGTGGTCCCGGAAGTTCTCAGAGTCCCTGATCTGCAGAATTGTCTGCAACAGGAGCAAAAATCTCTCCAAGGCATCAGCCAATTGAATCTCAGCAATTAATAGCCTAACGTTAAGTTGTCTACCAAGTGCTTCCTGGAAGAAAGATTTTAAAAGGACTGGAGAGATGACAAGAGGTTCCGAATGCTGGTCTTTGGGAACAGAAAAGCAGGACAATTAGGCAAAGACGCTTCGTTGTTTCCACTCTTTGTGCATTCTAGAGTCAGAACAGAAGGGGGCGCTGCTGGGACACACCGCAAGGCTTAGAATCCATTTCTGCTCCAACTTTCAAAGCTGGCTAGTTTCCTCAAAGTCCCTGAAGGAAAAGACGCAAATACAGTCAGTTTGTTTAGGTTTGGGCATTAGCTTCCTGAACTGTGTGAAAACTCACACAATTCGAGAGAACTTTACAGGATCTTTCCCTAGGCCACAAGGTGAATAACGCACAGCCATAATAAAAACGGAGGACGCAGCTATAAGCTGTAAAGTTTTCATCGTTGTGTCTGTCGCTTGCAAGAGAGTTCCAGCACAACCAGAACTACACAGAGAAACGCTGTGGGGGTAGAGGGGGGAAGAAAAGGGAAAGGAGAAGAGGAGGAGGAGGAGGAGGAGGAGGAGGAGGAGGAGGAGGAGGAGGGGGGGGGAGGAGGAGGGAGGAGGAGGAGGAGATGAAGGAGAAGAAGATGAAGAGGAGGAAGAAGAAGAGGAAGAAGGGGAAGAAAAGAAGAAGGTGTCAGCAAACTTTTTCTGGTGATGGAGACTGGACCTAGGGCCTTGTGCAGGTGTGCACTTGGCCACCAAGTTACATCCCCATAATTTACAAGTTACAGTATTTTATCTGAATCCAAATTCTCCTAAATCGTTAAAGATGCCTGTTTTTAGTTAATATCAAATAGGTTATCAGGGCTTCGTTTTGCTCCTTGTGAGACAGCATCCCACCGCTTCAGCAATGGGCAACGGTGTCTCTGGCCATCCAAGTGAGGGATATAACAAAGAGCATTTGCACTGTGACACCTTGCAGCTTCCATCAGATTCTCCCTCTTACACGGGTATGTCATCTCTGCCCTGTACACAGTGGTTGTTTATTTTAAGCTAATTTCAGTGCCCTCTTATATGATAAAATGTCAACTAATCATTTAACTGCATTTATGAGGATTTTTCTCCTTTCAAGGGCTCTAGAAATAAAAGAACATATTATTCATTTATTTCATTTTTATTTCTCCTAGCCTTACCAAAAACTATGTAATGAGCAAAGGACATATAAAAGATACCTCTGAAACTAAAGGATGCTTTTAAGCTTTGATGATTCCATGGAAAAATACTGTCTTCTTGGGAGAGAGACAAATAATTAAAATTGGAAAACTGAGATGAAATGGGAAAAGTTGAGGTAAGGTCAAGGGAACAGGAATGCAACACCAGGCTGTAAATTGGAGAAGGAGGGAGACCGCTCTGATCCATCACAACCCTGTAAGTCTAAGCTTTTAGATATGATGTGATTTGGGTGTGACACAGACTCCATGTCACGAATTTCAAAATGATATAGGACAGTGGTTCTCAACCTTCCTAATGCTGTAACCCTTTAATACAGTTCTTCATGCTGTGGTGACGCCCAACCATAAAATTATTTCATTGCTACTTCATAACTGTAATTTTGCTACTATTAAAAATCATAATGTAAACATCTGATATTCGGGATCTATGATATGCGACCCACAGGTTGAGAACATCTGGCACAGGGCATAACGAGTGTTCTATTCCAGAACCTGAACTTGAAGGGGTGCTGGAGCCTCTGTCTATGTTAGAAGAAGCTGACTCACATGCCCAGGCTTTCTCTTTGACCATCATAAGAAAACAGGCAAAAGTGTGTGCACAGGACATGCCATTCTTAATTAAAAGTTCTGAAATACAGGGATTTCTAGATGATGATGAAGACACAATTATTTTATGAAATATCAACAGATGGAATTACCCCAGTAGATTAAACCCCTTAAGATTTATATGTTGCTAAAACTTAGAAAAATTATTAGAAATTTCTTAGTGGAGAGAATATTATATTTAAAGGTTGGAAAGTTTTTATGAAGTTGGGCAATTTTTTGTGCTGATTTTTAAGGATCTTTCTTGATTCTACTTTGTTTTTATTACTGCATATTAACCTTTCCATACCAAAAAAAGCACTAGGCTAATTGTTACTTATGGAGAAGTGGTCTGTCTTTGTTTTTATGCCATGCACTGATGAACATAAAGCTAGGTGAATTCAAGCCATATTTAGATATCTGCTTCTCTGAGAGTCAGCCTTCAAAACCCTGGCTTTGCTTAGATTAATCCTATGACAACTCTGTGAAGTAGAACACAGGACCTTACCTCACATACCTAACTCACCTCCAAGTCAAACCACTGAACCCCACAGCCCCCTGTGTGGAAAATTCACAAGAACTGGCTTCTTTAGAATTTTCCCTAAACCACTCTTTTCCAGATCTTTTTTCTCTACATCTTAAGGTGTAAAAGGCCACACATAAACAAAAACCCTAACCATCTTTGGTTGGGGGTTTGGAAAGCTGGTGTTTAATCCCAAGGAATCTTTGTGGTTTGTGTCCCTGTGGTCTGAACAGTTCTAAATCCTTGTGAACAGGTAAGTCGCTGTCTTCAGACATTGTGTTTTAATGTTACTACTGTTACAACTCAAACTAGAATCCTATCAGAAATTTGATCTTACTGACCTATAAAATTATCAAATAACTATTCAGACTGTATTTTAGAAGAAAAGCAAGGGGGAAATACCCAGGAACTAGAAATGTTACAATGCAACCAATATGTTCTCAGTTCAAAATGGCTGCTCAATTGTCCTCATCGCAAAGCCATTTCATTTCCGCCACCTTTCAAACAAAACCAAGTAAGCCCCATGCTCCAACTCAGAGACATTAGTGATGAAATCCTGAAAGCCCACAAGGTATTTTTAAAAGGCTGCATCCACACTCAATTGCATAAAGTGTGCAAGCCTGCTACTTCAAGAATGCATAAAATGTATAGGCAATCATCTGAGAAGGAGACCGGAGCATTGTGCCTCCACACTGCCCCTGGCCAGTGCAGAGATCCTGAATCAGGGAGAAGAGATTGCAAGGATTGTGCATTCTTAACTGGGAAAACAAACGTGCACATGTTAAAAGATATCCAGTGTGTACTCGTATAAACGAAAGTGTTCATTACTCTATAAGAGAAAACTCACTCACTGTTTACTGGGGTTTGGCAAGCAAAAGGATGTTCTCAAGCTGTTCAGGTGTGAAGCCCATTACTGTATGTATTAGCTATACGCTGAAGCTGCATCCTCTAACTAACTAGCATCCATGCAATCCTGGCAAAGCAAATGGTCTAAGAGATGCAATAAGACTTTAAGTGTTGGCAGGAAATTTAGAAATTAAAAAAAAAATTCATCTAATACTCCTACAAGACATTACTGTGGCCAATATTAGATTTTTCTTTAGCCACTAAATCAAAATGTTGAATTCTCAGTCCTCTTGGAAATAAAAAAAATCAGTTATCTAAATAGCACTATGCTTACCTTAACTTTTTAATTATGGAAACAGTAACATATAATGAGCTCACCACTCTCTAATTTATTAGCTATCTGCCTTATATGTTTATTATTTTGAGAATGTTAATGATGTGTACATTTGAATTAAATTACATAATCCTAACAATGGTTTGTTTGTTTGTTTGTTTTTCAGGAACCACTTAAATCTGGGTAGAATTTTCTATATTCAGAAACGGTAAAAGAGTTTAACACAGAGAATTTCAGGGTGTCACCTGGAAGCCTTTGTACTCCTTTGGGAATCAAAGTAACGTGAGTTACTACTCAAGCCGAAGATTCCTTATAGCTGGTTATCTAGCTGACTTGTGACCCAAAAAGAAAAGCAAACAATGGCCTGAGTGATAATCCACACAAAGTCCACTCGTGGCCACGGTGCCCTTCGCATGTCTCTGCTTTTCTGTCTGTGTCTGATGTCGATTTCTCCTGTGCTCCTTCCTCTAGGGTTCCAGCATGGGTGGATGCCACAGCGCCCAGATAAGTCTCCAAACAAAACACTAAGCACTTTACTTGGTCTTGTCTCCCAAATCCATTCTAACCCGTTAGGATTCCAAATAAGAAAAGAAAGCAGTGTGTTCCACCCCTGTAACCCCAGCATGAGGAGATTGAGGCAGGAGGATAATGCATTCAAGGCCAGCCTGGGCTACAGAGTGAGACTTTCTCAAAAGATCACAATGAAAATGGTAAATTTATAAAAGTGAAGATAAGAAAGGAAACATTTTCTCCATGTCAAAAAATCAGCAGAGAGACCACAACAGGTCAGACCAACTTAACAGACATCTCCAGAACATTCCACCCAACGGGTATGGCGCACACATTCCCCTCCACATCAATGGAATCTTCCTAAAAGCAAAGGAAATCTCAATGAATCAACAGGATGGATAATTTCTTATATCTAAGCAGAGGATAGTGGTGGATCACAGCTAGAAACCAGCAGGAGAGAAATTACAGGCACTGAACAAATGTTGAAAGACTTAACAATTTATACTTGGACAAACAGTGGGTCATGGAAGACATTTTTGTTTGTTTGTTTTTCAAGACAGGTTTTTCTCTATGTAACAGCCCTGACTATCCTGGAACTCACTCTGTAGACCAGGCTGGCCTTGAACTCACTGAGATCCTCCTGCCTCTGCCTCCCAAGTGCTGGGATTAAAGGCATGTGCTGCCACCGCCGCCGCCGCCGCCGCCGCCGCCACCACCACCACCACCACCACCACCACCACCAGCCGGAAGAAATTTAAAAATTCCTAGAATCAATTGAAAATTAAAGCAGAATGTACTAGAATGCTTTGGATTCTGTTCAGGTGGTTCTAAAGGGAGAGTGTACAGCTATGGGTGCTTATTAAAAACTCAGTGATCTTAAATAAATAACTTAATTATATACCTGAAGACCTTAGAAAAACAAGAACAAGCCAAACCTAAAAGCAGCAAGTGTCAAGAAATAATAAAGAGGAGGAAAAATTAACAAAATGGGTACTGAAAGAACAACACATAGACTCAACAAAACGAATGTTGTTTCTTGAACAGATAAACAAAACTGATAAGCAGCTAGCCTAACCAGCCAAAAGAAAGGAAGCGAAGACCCACATTAATGAAAAGAAGAAATGAAAGGGGGAGATTGCAACAGATTCCTGCAAGTCCCAGATCATTAGGGAATAACTTGATAACATATGTGGCATAAAACCTGGACAATCTAGAGGAAATGGATAAATTCAGAGACCTACCAATATTAAATCAAGAAGATGTAAGTAATGTAAACAGCCTCGTAGCAAGTAATGGAGATGGAGCAAAAAGAAAAAACCTCTCCTCACAAAAAGAAGCCTAGGATTTTACAGGTTCACCACTAAATTCTATCAAACCTTTAAGGAAGAGCTAACACTCCTGAAAGGGTTCCCTAAAATAAAAAGGGAAGGGTCATAACCAAACTCACCCTATTAATCCAGTATTGTCCTGATAACAGAACTAGACATGGATACAGCAACAAAAAGGGAAACTATAGATCAGTGTCCGTGCTGGATAGAGATGCAAAGCATTTCATTACAATGTTTTCACAACAAATTTAACACATTAAGGGAGCATATCCCAAGCCCAAGTTTGTTTCATCCTAGAGATATGAGGTTGGGTCAATCAGTATATGCAAATCAGTGATGTAATTTAGCAAGGTAGACTTACGAACAGAAATCACATGATCACCTGAATAGATATAGAAAAGGCCTTCAACGAACTTCATCTACTCTTCATGATAAAAGCCCCAAAGACATTAGGAATCGAAGGAACATATCTTGATATAATAAAAGCTATATGACAAACCTATGGCTAACACTATACTAAACAGGGAAAAACTTAAAACATTCCTCTAAAGTCAGAAATGACACAAGGGTGCACACTATTGCTACTCTTGTTCAAAATTGTACTCAAAGTCTTAGTTTGATCAATAAGATGGAAAAAGGAAACAAAATGGACAAATAGGAAAGGAATGGGCCAAATTATCCCTTTTTGCAGATAGCATGATCCTATAATTAAAAGACCCTACAGATTCCTACCAGACCTTATATACACTTTCATAAAAATATCAGGATACAAAAATCAATGTGTAAAAGTCAGTAGTCTTTCTATATTACCAATAGTGAACTTGACAAGAAAGAGAGGAACTGGTGGAGAGAGATCCCATTCACAACAATACCCAGGTAGAAATGTAGCCAAGGAGGTGGAAGACCCTACAGTGAGAAGTTTAAGATACTGAAGGAAGGAATTGAAAATGGCACTAGCAGATGGGAAGATTCCACTCTCAGGAATTGAAAGAATATTGTAAAAATGGGTCTATTACTGAAAAGAATCTATAGTTTCGACATAATCCTTAGCAACACTCCAATGACATTCTCCTAACGACAGCAACAAATCCTAAAACTCATATGAAAGCACAAAAGACTCTGAACAGCCAGAGCAAACCTGACCTCAAATCGTACTACAGAGCCATAGTAACAAAAATCATATGGTACTGGCATAAATCCAGATGTGTAGACCGAGGGAACAGGAGACTGGGAAATTAAGCTACAGAGCTGTAGCTGCCAAATGTTTGATGAAAGTGTCAAAAACATACATCAGAGACTAGACAGCATATTCAAGAAACCGTCCTGGGAAACTAAGTATTCACATGTAGGAGAATGAAGCAGATCCATCTCTCTCCCGCTGCACAAAAACCAACTCAAAATTGGTCAAAAACCATAATAATAAGACCTTTGGTGATGATGATGATGATAATGATGATGATGATGATGATGATAAGTTTTGAAAGTGCTAGAAAAAAACATAGAGAAGATAGAAAAGACACTTCGGGGCAAGAAAATTCTGCAAAGAATCCCAGTAATAAGGGAGATGACCCTAAGAACTGACAGACAGGAGCACATGGACTAAATAGTGTGTGCACAGCCAAGAAGCCATCATCACAGTGATGATGTGGCCTACAGAGTGGAAGAAAGTCTTTACTAACTATATATCAGGTAGAGGATTAGTATCTAGAATATTTGAAGACCTGAAAAAAATTAATCACACTGAAAAAGAAAAAAAAAGCTCAAATCACCTCATAGATGAATGAACTGAACAGACAGCTCTTAAATGAAGAGATATTAATCTCTTGTAAACAGTTTAAAAAGGGTTCAACATCTTTATCCATCTGAGAAATACAAATTAACACTGAGTTGAGACTCTCTCTCCCTCAAGTCTGTACCCACCTCCAAGAAAACCCACAACTACCAATGTTGGTGAGGCTGTGGAAGTGGGTAATCTTTGTAACCTCCTAATGGGAATAGACAGGTGAAGCCTTCATGAAAATCAGTATGGAGCTTCCTCAAAAACTAAAAATTAAACCACCATATGACCCAGCTATACCCTTGCTGGTTAGATACATATTGGTGAAATTTTACTATAGTGTCTTGGAGCAATTTGCAAACCTGAATTAGATCTTTTATATTCTTCCTAACCATGGAGTCAATCTCAGCCTATAACAGTGGTATTCATTTTTATAACAACCCTAACAAAGTAGTTAGAGGGATGTAATCACAGCTATGACTCACGTCATCATAGACCAGAGCCATGCTCTCATAAGGTAAAACTAGGAAGGGATGCCTAAGGGGCCATAAAGATTCCTGGTCAACTTCATAGAGTCTACCATTCAGTCACTCCTGTCTTTAACAGCTTCTGCAGCCTGGTGAAATCAGACTGGTACAGCCTAACCCCCTTCCCTCTAAGGAAATCCTCCTGGAAAAGGCTGCGTGTCTTAGGAGTCTGTTGTGCAATGCGAAATTACACCAGTTTCCTTAAGAATCACAGGGCATCCCCTGCTTTCCCAGACTACATAAAGCCCCCCTGGGGAGCGATTCAAGGGCAGGATTCTGCTTCTCCACAGCACAGTCACCCGGGGAACTGAAGCCTTTGAAGACCAGCCTGCGTCTTTCTAGCCAGGATGACTGAAGTTCTGTTGAGCTGTGCACTAACTCTATACACAGAGCAAGGAGCTGCTCAGTTCCCAGGGAACAGAAACAAAGACCCTCCTTCTTCTGAAAAGAATGGATTTTTTTTAAAAAAATCACCATGCTTTGCTAGAGCCAAATCCACTGCCCACAAAGTGAACACAGTACTGATGCTACTGTGGAGAACTTTCTGGATCAGCCTATACACAACTCATAATGTGCTGGGTGCCATTCCTCTCTGTAAACATTTGTAAAGTCCTGGGGCTCTAGAATCAGTCTGCCTTTGCTCAAGTCCCTAGGCTGCCACTTCCTAAATTTCAGTGTGTCACCATAAGCAAGGTGCTTATTTCTGTGCCTCAGTTTCCACATCTATAAAACTGTCGCAATAGTAGCACCTACTGTTTCTAGGGTTCTTGGAGTTAAGTGTAAGCTACCCACTATACAGTAAGCACTCAACTTACATGAATGATTGCCTTTTAGTATCTGGAACCCAAGCCATGTTTCTCAATCACACCCTGGGGCCAGTTTGCCCCAGCATATAAGAATGATGGTCCTGGTTGTGGGGACACAGGCCAGTACGCAAATGGTGAAGAAGATAAGGCAGGAGGACTGAGTTCCAGACCAGCCTGAGCTACATTTGAAAGAGGAGGAGGAGGAGGAGGAGGAGGAGGAGGAGGACGGGGAGGAGGAAGAGGAGGAGGAGGAGGGAGAGGAAGAGGAGGAGGAGGAGGAAGGGATGATGGCCGTCATTACACAATCACTGCCAGCCCCTGCTCACTGCAGACATGCTCCCAACCTGGTTCATTAGAACTCTAAGGTCCCCTTGCAAAAGTCACTTCTGTGTGGAGTCACCAGCTTCTCAGTCTCACTGAACTGTTCAGGCATATGTGTCACTCAGCAGCACAAATACTATTTTACTGTGGTGAACTACCTATGAGTCTACCTTTTTTCCCTTTTAACTATTTCCAGATATACAGTCCACAGACGTAAATACCCTCGGGTTGTAGAGTGGTTGCCACCATCCGTCTCCCAAAATGTCCTGTGTTCTCCACTAAAAATCACCCCCAATCAGCAATAATTCCCTATGCCCTTCTCCCAGCCCCTGGCCACCAGCATTCTACTCTCTGCTTCTGTGAACCTGACTGTTCTACAGACCACATCTAAGCAGAGTCGTATTTGCACCCCCTTTTGCATTTTGGGCGGGGGTGTGTGAGAAAACACAGGTATACAGCAGGCACACAGAGAAAAAACACATTCTGCAAAGCAGAGGAGGGACCTGAAAAACCCATTCTCTTCCGAGGGCTGGGCGTTTAAGGCCTCTGTAGAGGCTTCCTCCCCTAACTCAGGGTTGGTCAGTTTGAAGAAAGACAGTTGATTGGCCCACAGCTGCTGGGTAACCTCTCCTCAACTGGCCTTCACCTTGTTGTGCCAGTCCATCAGTAGAGGGCCTACTGGTGAGAGAAAAATGTCTACAAGGCCTTTGTTTTAAGATGTCAGGCCTTTGTCTCGTGACAAGAGGATAAGGAAGAAGCCGACCATCTTGGAAGTTCACTGTCTTTACTATCTAGTCATGGCCCCTTCTCCCTATTTATCTGCCAACAAGAGACTCTGTCTCACAGTCTCTCATTCCCCCAGCTCACAGGTTACCCTAGCTACTGTTAGGTGTTTAAGGACACCAATTGCTCTTAACTGCTTCAGGCTGACAAAGGAGTAACAAGGGGTGGCAGTCAGAGTGCCTCAGAGGAGTCCATCTAAGAGGCCATGATAAAACCTAACTGCTGGCGATGATCCAGAACATAAGACAGCCATTTGGTGATAGTGTGTATCTTTGGAGCTTGCCATACCATGGAGGTAGCACCTTGATGAATCAGTAGTCCACAGAGGAAATCCCAAGGCTGTTGGGTAGGGCCAGGGCTAGGGTTATAGCCTCAGGTCGTGAAGACTTGAGTCAAGCTGACTTGGGTGATAACCCTAGGTCTTGAAGAATTGTTTAACCCCAGCCTGACCATTCCATTTCACCTGTGGAAACAACATGCTTGGGTAATAAAAACAACTCACCTTGCTTCCTGTCAAATCACAAAAACAGCTGTACCTTCCTGGGAGCTACCTGTGTATGTATCCATGTCCTCCGTTCCTCTAAATGTGCTCAACCTTCATCCCACAGGAAGGCTAGGGCCCTCGCTGTTCCAGTAAATGGTCTTAGCCTGTTGAGACTGAGTTTGCCTCTTCTGTGCTTCACTTCTTCTAAACCCAGTGTAGCGCGAACTCTAATTGGTCTTAATAATAAAAACCCAGAGTCAGATATAGGGGTAAATGCTGAAAGACCACAGAAGTAAAGGAGCAGCCACTAGAGAGACTTCTTACCTCTACCGAATCCTCAGACGGCAAGGGGCTGAGCTCCTGTCTCCTTCTGCCTTATATTCCTCTCTCCACCCAGCCATATCACTTCCTGTCTCCACCTCCTTAGTACTGGGATTAAAGGCATGTGCTTCCCAAGTGCTGGGATCAAAGGCATGAGGTCCCAAGTGCTGGAATTAAAGGCATGAGCCTCTACCACCTGGCTCTGTTTCTCTTTTAGACTGGATCAATCACCTGTAGCCCAGGGTGGCCTTGAACTCCTGATCTTCCTGTTTCCTCCTCCCAAGTGCTAGGATTAAAAAGGTGTGTGCCACCACTGCCTGGCTTCTATGGTTAACTAGTGGCTGGCTTAGCACTCTGATCTCCAGGCAAGCTTTATTTGTTAGAGCACAAGCAAAATATCACCACAACCTGGGACCCTTTTTGGATCTTCTGGGCAGAAAGCCCCCCTTCTCCTCTCCCCAGGGTCATTTCCTGGGGAGCATAGATGCCCTCTAAGCTTATTATATGGGCTAAACAGTTGCCATCTGAGACCTCTGGTCTTTGTGGCCTCTGCCTCTGTGAGCAGTGCAAGTCTCAAAGATGGAACCTCTGAGCCGGGCGTTGGTGGCGCACGCCTTTAATCCCAGCACTCGGGAGGCAGAGGCAGGCGGATCTCTGTGAGTTCGAGGCCAGCCTGGGCTACCAAGTGAGCTCCAGGAAAGGCACAAAGCTACACAGAGAAACCCTGTCTCGAAAAACCAAAAAAAAAAAAAAAAAAAAAAAAAAAGATGGAACCTCTGTTCTTGAGACTTTACTGACACTCCGTGTAAACCCAGCCTGACCCCAGGCTGAGAGGCCCTCCGCTGTTTGGTCACTGCCATCTACCACCTGAATTCTGCAGGACGAGGTAACTGTCTGGGTCTGACTCAGAGGGGGCCTGGCAGACCCCAGAAACTTTCAAAGCTTTTCACTCCTCTCAATAACAAAAGCTTGGGGGTTCCAGGAACCTCCCATGTTTAACTTTGTGATTCCTCTGAGTCTTATGAGCACAGGGATGCCACCTCCTTCATCTCCATCTTCTCCCTAAACCAGGGGTATGCCTCAGGCAGCAGCATTACACTCGCTAACAGTCCTGCCTTTCCTTTCAAATTTGAACCAAGTTTTATAAAGAGAGCTCTAAATGATCTATCCCACAGGACTCTTCCTGGCTTGTCTTCAAGATATTTTTAAAAAGCTGCTTCTTAGTGGGTTCCAGCCCACCAAATTCATTCAATCATCCACTCAAGTCTGGCCCCAGTACCCCACCCCTCAACAATGGCCATCGCTGGCCCCCATTCAGAACTTTGGATTTTGACATTCTTAAAGACCTAGGCAACTTTCTCAGAGGAAATTGGCAGGTGATTTGCTGTTCTCGCGCCTCTCTCCTCAAGTCCTGTTCTTCCCTCAAACCCTTCACACCAGCGGAAATGGACACAGTAGAACAAAAACCTGGATCACTCTCAGAAAACCCACTCCGTGTCTGAAAACAATTCACCCAGGACTCTACTCTGTCACCTCACCTGGCATGATATGCATTATGTCCTGACTTCTACCCCCACCCAAGATGACAAGGGCCATATCTGGAAGGCAGCCTGGGACCGTGCTGATAAACTCCATCAACAAAATGACACCTTCCTCTCATAAGGAGGCAACCCCTTTAAGGGACCCAAATTCTAATGACCAGCACACTGGCACTGGGACAGAAGAAGGCTTACAGTTAATTGTAACTTATTTAGCTTAGGACATGCCACAATGTGCCCACTCAAGAGTCAACTTTGACAAACTGAAAAAAGTCACTCAGGGCCCACTGGAAACTACACTCTTTTCTTATCCCACCTCACCAAGGCAATGACAAGACCAATGTGGATGGAGTGCCCTAACCCACAGCCACCCTCCAACACTTGTCCCAATTGTGGATAATGGGGCCACTGGAAGATGGACTATCTGTTGGGTCACACTGGTATTGCCCCCCC
>CABHPP010083974.1:2030-14146 GCA_902168425.1 Peromyscus attwateri
AAAAGAAAAAATAGATTTCCCATACAAAAGCACAGACTTAGAAGCTTATCTCCCCAATTTGGTGGAAAAGATCTATTGTTGGATGCCTGTTTATAAACACATATAAAACTCAATAAACAAGACAACAAAAGAAAAATATCACTGCCTTCTTGATAACACAAGAATTTTGCCTTCTATGTGCAGAAAATCATAGTGTGATTTAAACTTAGTCTTGGATTGTTTTAATATTTTGTAGTTATCATTTGTCAATTTGTTTAACTAAATGCAAAAGTTATGGGAGATGTCACTTACCTTGCACTGGCTGAAACAAAACATGTTTGTTGTTTTTTATACTTTTATTGATTCTTTGTGGATTTTATAAATTGCATTCTGATCACATTTATCTTCCTATCTACTCCCCAAATCAAGACCAAATTTGAAAGAAAACCCAAAAAACAAGGAAATAAAACAAAAAAAAAGAAGAATCTTGTTGTAGAAGCTGTAGTGTGGCCCACTGAGTCACACAGTTTACATTTTGGTCCACTCATCTTTACTTGCAAGTGTTCATTGCCAAGAGTCATAAGTCTGTCTCAAGGGAAACAAAACATTTTAAGAATTTTTTTATTTTAAATTTTTAAATGAAATTTTAAAAATGAATTTGGCTAATAAACTCCAAGACGGTTTATTTTTAGTAAAGGAAGAATTGAGCTATCTACATGTATATATTATTTTTCAAAATTTCAACGAATGTTAGCCAACCCATTTTTTTAGTTTTTAAACATTACAGTTGTACAACTGAAATATGAGAACTGAAGTGACTGATTGGCAGGCTGTTCCCAAGCTGGGGAGATAGTTCCGTCATCAAAGTACGTGCACTGCAAGGAGGAGCTGAGTTCCAACCCAGAACCCACATTAAGAAGAAAAGTGGACGTGATGGCTTATATCCCTAGCCCTGAGAGGTCCGAGATAGATGTGTCCCTTGGAGTCCATTGGCCAGTCAGCCTAATAGAATATTAGAGTAGAGGCCAGTTAGAGACTCTGTCTCATAAAAACTAGGTCTGTTATACCTGAGAAATATACTCGAGGTTGTCTTCTGGTCTCACATGCATATGTACACATTTGTATGTGCATCAGAACCCTTAGGCAAATGTGTGCATGTAAATACACACACACACACACACACACACACACACACACACACACACCAAGGAAAGGAAGGATGCATCCAACTCTGACATGCCTTACTTGTGAAAAAAAATGTAATCCATTTTGCATTAACCATGACAATTCTCAGTAAGCTTTATAACTCTCAAGGTGTTGTGGTAGAATTCAAAAATAGTTTCGGCCCAATGTTAAAATCTGTATAATAGAAGAGAGAAAAGTTATATTTAAAATTAATTCCAGTTGTGACAAGTGATTGCAACCATTGAAGGGCTCTGACAAAGGAAAGACTTAATGTCTTGGAATCTCCCTCAAAGTGTTCACCTCACTCCCCATGGGCTATGTGTGGCTGAGAAGAACTCTAATTGTTCTCCAACACATCCTCACAAACACATTGACATCATGAGACTTTTTTTTCTGGCAACTTTATTTGGGGGTTAATCAGCATGAACTTTGTAGATGATGATGTATTGTTACAATTTTTAAAAATTGGGCATGCCTACAAGTGAATTACATACATCCCAAGATTAGATAGATAGATAGATAGATAGATAGATAGATAGATAGATATAGATACAGATATAGATATATACTTGTATGTAGCTCAATTCTTCATTTATTGAAAAGAAGCAGCCTTGTAATTCATTGGCCAAAGTGACTGACACCTGCTTCCATGCACTGGAACTGCTTGTAAAGGCCCACAGCAGCATTTCTTCTGCCCTGCACTATGATGTGGAGGAATGAACTGCTCATAACAATGTGCTGGATGGGAATGTTGGGGACACAGCTACATCCTGTTTCTTTTTCCTCTTGCAGACTTTTATAGTATTGAACAAAGGGAAAGCAATCTTCCGTTTCAACGCCACACCCGCTTTGTACATGCTGTCCCCCTTCAGTCCTCTAAGAAGAATATCTATTAAGATTTTAGTGCATTCATATCCTTTCTAAAGCCTAGCTTAAGTAGGATACTGGGATTGCCCCTGTACTCAGACCTAGATATGGGCTCTTCTGCACCTTGAAAGTTCTTTATAGATTCCAATATAAGTTATTCTCAAAAGAGAGTGAGAGGGTGGTCTTGTTAGTATTTTAGAATATGTTAATTTTATTCAAAGCACCAAAAAATAATCTATACTTCCATCTTGATTATTTTCTAAAGAAAAGTTGTTTGCATTTCAACCAATGTCATCATCAGCTCTTCCTTTTGTGGTATCCCACATTCCTTGACTGGCAGCTACCTTATTCAGCATGCTAATCATGTGCACAATTCTGACCAACTGTATATTCATGACCATGAGCAACCCTCCAGACTGGACCAAAAATGTAGAGTAAGTGTGCATTAGTATATTTTAAAGTAGAGTTAAATGACCATTTTCATGCTTTCTTTTTCCTAACAGAAGTTGAGAAGTTAAATGAATCTATAAAACAACGTAGTTTATCTTCTCATGCATACAGTTTTCTTTGAGATCTTTCTTTCTTTTGTGTTAACTCACTGGGAATATGTTTGAATCATTATATACTACCGTGTTTCTGAAGAGTGAACTTATCATATCCCCTTTCATGTTCATAAACATGATATGTATCTCATGTTATTGACTATACTGTTCTTAGTCACTCTATTGGGATTGTCTAGTCAGATCTAATACCTATGTTCTCAGTCTTTTCAGTACTTGTGTCTTCTGTGAGTGTCTCTGATAAGGACATTTTAAGAGTTTCTGGAAATCACTTGTGTAGTATATTCTGTGAGGTGGGATGATCCATTCATCAGCAGCTTCCAGGAGATGCCTTCCTTTGATTAATCAGGGATAATAAATGTAAAGATTTTAATGAGAGGTTATTCATTTCACAACTAACATTTCAATGGATTCTTTACTTCAGATACACTTTTACTGGGATATATACTTTTGAATCACTCATAAAAATCCTTGCAAGAGGCTTTTGTGTGGGAGAATTCACCTTCCTCCGTGACCCTTGGAACTGGCTGGATTTTATAGTCATTGTTTTTGCGTAAGTACTCTCAATTTTTTGAAATGGAAATTTTATGAAGGTCTCAGAATAGTATTCCAGTAAAAACAACTTTTGGAGACTGATTGTTCTTGCATACAGTAACTATATTTAAAGGTAAATGGACTTGTATAAAAACTACTTATTCACATATTTTTTTCAGAAAATGTTTTCCACCCAAAACATGTTTAATGTAAAGATTATCTTTCTTCCTGCTCTGGACTTGAATTGGCATGTATTATATGAGTAGGCATACAATGTTAATTAGGTACACACTTTTCTTAAGATTTTGTTTAAAAGCTAAAATTTGTGTGAGAAGCACTCATAATGCTCACTAAAGACCTCTGGTTGTAAGCACAGTGCCTGTATTCATGAGCTAGTAATTCTATTAAAACAAAAAGTTAAATATTCTTAACTGAGTTGTTATCACACAGTTTCTATCATTAATGTACTATACAGTTATTGCATATACTTTAAATATAATTTTCAGTTATTCATATCTTTTTGCAAATGCATTTGTCAGAAATCTTTTTTAAAATCTCAACCCTAGATAATTTCCTCTAATATCTTGGATTATAAAAGTAATCAAAGTCTCCCTGAGACCTTTTGACAATTCAGAAATGTCTTAGATTTCTAGTCTTGGATTCCCTCATCCCTGCCCACCTCCTTACTCATCAGGTTTCCTCCAATAGAGAAGCTGTAGCTCTGTTGTCTCCTGTGGATAAGAAAATGGAAATATGGGTACTCTTCCCATGGCTCCCCATTCTGTGTTGTTATAATTCATGTATCACGAAGTTCATCATTTTTAAGTATGCAATTCAGTGTTTTCTAGTATACTTGCAAATTGCACAGCCACCACTACTATCTAAATTGAGAATACTTTACTCACTCCAAAAAGAAATCTTTCACTGATTATTGGTCTCCTCTTAATACAGACTCTTGGAAATACTACATTGCTTTTACTCTATGGAAACCTCTAATGCTGGACATTCCATTTGAAAGAAATTTGCTGTGTTTGACTTCTTTTACTTAGTATAGTGCTTTCAATATTTTGTAGGAGATTAAAACTCTGTATTACTATACTAAGCCAATAACATTTGACTATTTAAGCATATGAACCACATTAAAATATAATATTTGTAATTTTGCCAAATAATTCAAATCATATACATTAGGTTAAATTAGGATAGGAAAAGACTTGCCAAACTACATATAGAAAATACTTTGAGTAACAGCACGGGTAAGTATTAAGACTCTACCTAGATTCTGAATAACTCTGATTTAATTCTACAGGTATTTAACAGAATTTGTAAACCTAGGCAATGTTTCAGCTCTTCGAACTTTCAGAGTCTTGAGAGCTTTGAAAACTATTTCTGTTATCCCAGGTAAGACTGGTGTGGAGCATTAGGCCACTCAACTCCAGCTGTTTGGGAGTTTTCTTTGTCTGTGTGTGTGTTGTCACTGTGTTTGTGTATAAACTCCCCTATTACAGATATGTGACAGAGTTTGTGGACCTGGGCAATGTCTCAGCGTTGAGAACGTTCAGAGTTCTCCGAGCATTGAAAACCATTTCAGTCATTCCAGGTGAGAGTGGGGTTAAACACAGGGGCTGACTTTGATCTTTTGGAGAAAAGAATTTCCTTTTGTAATTCAAACCCAATTGCATTTCTTCCGTTTTTGTATTGCAATCTTTATTAAAAAGTCAGCCCTTGAGTTTAACCAGCTGCATGGGTCTTGGAGAAGGCAGATGACCACTTGGCTCACATCTCCACTTGAAATTTTTCCTCCTGCCAAAGGTCTAATTTTCCACTTTTTCAGGAAGGAAAATTTCAACTAATCAGAACTTCATGTAATTAAGAAGATAAGAAATATAAGCATGTGGGCATTGCATGATACTGTTTTATCTCTTTCAACAAACTGTTTCTTACTTGAAAATTGGTTCAGTATACGTTGTCACTGTGTGCTTCTATTCAGTTTCTTACATTTTTAGTTTCATTATGTAGAAGTGGTTTGTTTGACCAACGTTTACTGAATTAGCAGTTATAAAAATTGTATTTATAAGTGTGGCTATGGTTTCAGCAACCACCACACTTAACTAATGAATCTAATGATTCTTTGGGAATATTTTAACCACTCGTTGTAGTTCATAGAAACAAATTGTGCAGATCCACACTTTTGAACTAGAAGACTTCTCTGGTTTCAATTATTTAAGGCCATTGACTTGACATAATGCATGCATTTCTAGTAAGGCTTGTGTTTTGATTTGTTTCTCACTCAGAGCCTTTATGTCATTGTGAATGTATTCTTTCCCCCTACATTTTAAGGACTGAAGACCATCGTGGGGGCCCTGATCCAGTCGGTGAAGAAGCTGTCTGACGTCATGATCCTCACTGTGTTCTGTCTCAGTGTCTTTGCATTAATTGGACTCCAGCTATTCATGGGCAACCTAAAGCATAAATGTTTCAGGAAAGAACTTGAAGAGAATGAAACGTTAGACAGCATCATGAATACCGTAGAGAGTGAAGAAGAACTGAAAAGTAAGAATGCCCCTGTAGTTGCTGTCCAGTAGAAATTACACCAAAAGCTCGACTCTCTTCTAACAGTGTATGGGTGCCTGAATTTTAATTACTTTGAAGGTATTCAAATACACAATAAAAACTTGTCAGTATGTGAACTGTTATCATGTTAGAAGTGATAGTATAAGTCTCTCTTTTCCTTAGCTTTCTAGTGATTCTGTGTATGGGAAGCTGGGTTAGTTTCATAACAAATTTCTATAAGTTGAAGATTCAAGTTGCTAGGGAATAATAAGAACTCACATTAACCATTGCATCTATGTGTGTAACATGGATTTCATTTTAGTGTCTTTTATATAAAAACACTAAGATTAAGTATATAATGTAATATGCAATATAATTCTATTTTGTATTTAGATTATACTTAGAATTATAATTTCTTATAACTAAATTAATGGTAACAATGATAGAACTATCACTATTAAGATATTTGTCTGTTGATAATATTTATGTAGGTTTTTATCAAACAAAACAACTTAGTTTTATCAACACCATTCTTATAATAATGATATTTTATCAACACCATTCTTATAAATAATGATAAATTTGACAGGCTTTGTAGCTATTCCTGACAGTACCCTTTTATGATTGAAGGCTTCAGCAAAGACTAATTCAGAGGAGTCTCCCCATTAGTACAAGAAGATGATCCACACATAATCTCAGAATTCTGCTGGACACAGAAGCTTATGCTAAACATCTCATAACACACATGCTACATGTTCTCTAAATGATTTCTCCTTAGAACGTTTTTTCACAGGCGCTATTGATGAACAAGAAGCAATAATAAAGTCAGGGCTGTGTCCTTCTTGATGCCGGGATAGTGTCTGTGCAACATTGTCTAATTAACTTAGGACATAAAAATACCTGACCTCAGGGTAAGGCAGAAAACAAGAAGCCTTAGCAGCTTATATCCTTTGCCAAAAAGACATTGGAATTTCCTTAGATAGCAGGTAATTTACTTTTTGCTTTTTCTAGATGATTTTCAATTCTCAACTGGTGAAGTAAAAGCAAGCAAAGCCTGTCTGAGATAGTGAAAGAGCATAAGTAAATAAGGAGTGTGGATGGGCAGATGGGGAGAAAAACTACAAGGCCCACAGTAAACCCCGGAATATGTACTTTATTACTATCACAGTTTGTTATGAATTATCATTTTTCTTCTCTGTATCATTCTATAATTTTCCAGTTTCTGATTCTTCAATATCTTCACTTTTCAATTTCTAGAAAATATTATTTCTTAATTTCTTTGCTATAGAAGTGATGAATACAATAAATAATTGTCCACACTTACATTATTTTTTTAAAGTTCAATTTGCAATTCTTATCTAAATTTAACTCCTTTAAGACTTGTTCTATTACCATTTCTTTTTATCTGAGTCTTAGCCTATTCAGAGTTCATAGCTTGAATGTCTTTCAGACCTTGGTTAGAAGAAAATCTTCAAACATATTTTTATTAGAATTTGTTTGAGAAAAAAATGATTCATGAATCCAGCTGACTCAAGAAGAGATTCAGACAGCTCAGTCCATCAATTAGACAGGCACTGTTTACAGACAAAAAGAGGTCATGACTTAGAGAAACTGCTTAGAGTTTACAGGTCATCATTTGCCTCACATGGGCGTGGTCTGATCAGTTGTCAGTGGTGATGAGTTGAAGTCTGTCTGCTGTGATTGGTTAAGACGCAGCTGCTTGTTGTAAAGGTGAATTTAGTGATGGTTTATTTCTGTATATTTGGTTACAGTTCTTTGTGTATGGAGATACTATGAGGCCAAATTTAATTTAACACTTTCCCCTTTTAGTTAACTGCTAAATTTTCAGTTTAAATCATGGGCACTGATGCCTCTTTCTGTCACCATGGGGACAAGATTAGTTCACCTCAATTTGAAATTCAGAATTCCCAATATCTGGTCACCTTAATATTCCTTTCTGCACTCATTGGTTTTTTTTATTATTTTTACTATAGTGAGGTCATTTGGTTTATCATTGATCACTGCATAGAGGCAATCAAGACTTTTGAGAGAATATAGTACATAAAGGAAATTATTATTTTGTCTATAAGGAAATAGTACCAAGGCATTGATGCATATTGCATAACAGAAGTTCCCATAACCTATCAGAACTGAATGTACAAAAATGACCCAGAGGTAGACTACTTTTAAACATTAGTTTGTTTTTATATTTCATATATTTCTCATACCTCCTGTTTATTACTCATTTATATACTTATTTTTATAACCTAGAGATTGAACACTGGACCTCACATATGTTAGGTAAAAGCACTACCCACTGAGTTATATCCCCAGGTACACTGTTTCCTTTACCTTGAAAGTGAAGTTCTACCATTCCAAATATATTTATTGAAGTGCCGTAGATGTTAGTAACTTGCTTACCAACATGTAGTGCAAAGCAGTCTTGTTACTTAAAGAAGTTTTCTGGACAACTATGACCTTTACAGTAGAGTTATCTATTGTAGCCAATAATGGAGACACTAGTCATCAATGTATTTATGTGTCTGCTCAGCTAGGGAAGGAATGTTCCATTCAAATATATCCATTTAGAGGGTTATATGCCTACTGGTAAAATTTAGATGAATACACTAATGCTCAGTTGCCAATTGGCTATGTATTGACAGCTATATTGTTGGAATTCAGTATCTATATTGGCCACTCACTGAAATTAAAAGTGGTTCATGGATGTGATGGAATGATAATCATATCACTAAATCCTCTAAAGATAAACTATAGCCAGAAAAGGTACAACACATTTTTCCCTGGAGGATGACATTGGAAGTTATCAGCAAGATAGCCTAACATTCATCAAGGTTCTACTACAGAATCACTGCATGGCTGCAGGCTGCCAACAGTTAAGGAATTAAGGATATACATTTGCTTCAGACTTTCCATTTTGATGTTATATTATTTGATTTCTAATATAATTTAACTACAAAATCATCTACAGGTTTTGACTACTATTATATTTAATTTAAGAATCCAAATATGTGATTCTGAAAACCTAACCCTAAAGAGAAGACAACATTTGCAATTTGAACAATTTTCTCCATATTTCCTACTTTCAATTTTTAAAATCATTTTTCTCTACTATGGAGTAGACAAGTCACACAGTGAAAAGTTTTTAAGAATGGAAACAAGTCTTAGTATGAATTAGGAAGCTATTCAAGATGTCCACACTTAACATCAGATTTACTTTATTTTAAATATTTCTTTATTTTCGCCATTAGACACACAACAATATTTGTCTGACCAGATATCACCCATCATTTGATGTGGATCTAATGGTATATCTTAGCAATTTTAATGCTGCCCATCCGAGCTAGTATGAAAACATGAAGAGGCTTTTATTGATATTTAATTAATTATTTTGCTTGATGTTGAGGTATTAGTTTTATAAAGTATAATGATATCATCATCATTAGAGCTAAAGAATTTATGTCTGTCTAATCAATTGAATGGCAAATGCTCTGGTACCTTGGAAATTTGTGTGATTTCTAAAACACACTTTAATAATGTAGCCATAGAGACTGAACTAAAAGTGAGCCTAGAATTACCTATTACCTGACAGCACTACTTGGGTACTTTACAAATCAAGCCAATTCTTTGTTTTTCTTTATATAAGGACAGACACATGATGACTAATGAGCCTTTCTCTCAAAAAAAAGTAAAATAAAATTGAAATTAAAAATAACAAGTGAATGAATAATAATACATCAAAATTCCAAGGAAGCACAATTGCTTTCACTTTGTGAGCCAGTATAGATTTTAAAAGTTGATTCAGTTTTTAGAAAAACATAGTATAAGTAATTCCCTTATAATCTTAGCCATCTTTATCACACATAAAATTTCTCTCGCAAGGTCTATTTTGTATGAGACCCCTATGACTTAATAGGCCTTTAGCTATTTGTGTTTTACTATTATTATTTCTCAGTTTGAAATGACTAGCCATGTTACTACAAGACAAAGTTTACACTCTTATTCCCATAACAGAATAAAACATCTCCACACAGTCAAGCTTTTTATTTTCCTTGGGGAGCATGTCAAAATTTAATGTAACCATATAGTCAAGTATTGTTTAAAAGACATTAGATAGAACCTTAAAAAATTAAACTATGTGAGAAGTGAATTTAAAGAAAATATAAGTGTTAATGTACTATGACTGAACCGAGACCAAGAAAATAGAAAACCCTTTTGCATTGTGAAGATTAAAAATGAAAGCAATAGGTCTGTAGTAGAGTAAAGCACATTATGCTTGCTCAGTTCTGAAAGCCTTACTCAGATTATTTACAAACTCACACACACCACAGAAAGCTGATAGGGAAGAGGAAGTGCCTTCTCAAGAAAGGTCAAAGACAAAGCTTAAGGCAGAATTTTTTATTATATAAGGATAGAACAGAAATAAGTGCACATACTTTTTCAATATTATATATCTCAAATGACCTATTATATGAGAGCTTAATGTATGTTTGTCTAAATATTATAAAAAGCAAGCAAGTATCAAATATTAAATACAATTAAACTCCAAGCAACAACTTTCTTTAATATTCTCTTTCTGCCAAGAAGCTGCTTGGTTGGCACTCACTAAAGCATATCAATCAAAATAGCTGGGTATAGAGGCCAAGCCTATAATTCCAGCATTTAGGAGGCAGAAGCAGAAGCAGATGGCATTACCTCAAACTCAATGCCATCTGGCCCATATACTGAGTTCCAGGCCAGTCAGGGCTACCTTAAACCAACCAACCAACCAACCAACCAACCCACTCACCCCACAGACAAAAAGCCCAAACAGGTGGTGTCAAATGACTACCATCCTGGCCCTTGGGAGATACAGACAAAAAGATCAGGAGTTCAAGATTATCTTCAGGGAGATACAGTTCTAGGCCACCCTGAGCTACATATGACCCTGACTCAAAAACCAAAACCAAACCAGACCCTTAAAGCCAAATCAAAAATTTAAAAAATAGACATAAAAAATAGGAAATATATTTACTGCACAGGAAACAAATACAAAGTTTATGAAAGTTGAGAATTATCATACTGAAATGGCACTGAGAACTTTTAGGCACAAACACTAAAACCAAACTTCTTTGGAACAATATGTAAAGCTATGTCTTCACTTTCTAAAAAGTTATAATCACCTTTAGCACTACGTAAGTTTAGTATTTAAGGTCATCACACAAATGTAAAAGAGTCATATAAAACACATGTATGTTTCATTTATGGCTGAGCACTCAATAATCATTCATCTTAGTGAAATTTTCATTATTTTAACAACGTGGAAGTCATCAAGGGTGCTCATGAGAAAATGTGTCCAGGGGTATGAAAGTCATACTGGGGGAATTTTAAAGATGAGTGAGAAGTCAGCAAGAAAAAGAAGAGTATGCATAGGCAGTTAAGCTGTAAAAGGTATCTAAATAATGGGGCATGGCTCCCATTTTCACTGTGGATTTTGATAGGGATTTTTGTCCTAGAGATAGAAAGAGGTGGGAGGTAACATACAGATATTAGAGCAAGAGAGATAGAGAGAATGGATTAATTCAGGAGAGATAGGGAGGAGTCTTTGAGAAAGTGAGAGAGAAGAAGGCAGAGATATCTCCACTGAAGATGGAGAAAATAAAAAGTGGTAGGCTGTAGAGTCATTGGAAGTGTGATTAAGTTCAAACTCAGTGGCTGTTCATTCCTCCAGGGATATAGAAAATGGAATGGCAAACTGAGAAGTATATTGCAAAAGGAAGAGGGGGATTTGCGAAGGGATTTGAGGAAAATGAACCATAGGATCAAATTAGGGATTGAATGACAAGTCTATTTTGAATGTTAATTTGATAAAGAAGTTCACTTATTTGAAATGTAAATGTTCACTAGCTATGAGAATTTCTCCTCTAAAATTCAATCATTTGGGAGCAAGTTTGGAAAATGGGTACTTGTATAGGTTGGAATTCTGCTAGGTTACTTCAATAAGCAGGAAGATGCATGGAAGTGAAATATTACTAAAGGAAATGTTAATGCATGTTCATAGATTTAAGGAGGACAAATAAAAGAGTGAATGTAAGAGTACTTGCTAGATCAGGAGAACTGATGCAACAAGGAGATTAGCATTCCTGAGGAGATAGCTAGTAAAGCAGCCCCCACAGGAGTCCTGAACACTAGCCTTCAAATGCTTCCATGGTCCTGTAGAAAAACAGATTTGGTGGTACATGCCTTTAATCCCAGCATTTAGGAGGCAGAGGCAGGCAGATCTCCAAATTCAAGGCCAGCCTGACTTGCAAGACAGCTAGAGTTATTATACAGAGGAACCCTGTCTCAAAAAACCAAAAAAAGAAAAAGAAAAGAAAGAAAGAGAAGGGAAGGAAGGAAGGAAGGAAGGAAGGAAGGAAGGAAGGAAGGAAGGAAGGAAGG
>CABHPP010083978.1:2662-20668 GCA_902168425.1 Peromyscus attwateri
TCTCTCTCTCTCTCTCTCTCTCTCTCTCTCTCTCTCTCTCTCTCTCACACACACACACACACACACACACACACACAAACACACACAGATAGTCAAAATAATAATAATAATAATAATAATAATAATAATAATAATATACAAATAGAATGAGGATATAACCATTTGGCTGTTGTTTAAGTAGTATTGAGTTTGTGTGTTTGATCTTGGATACTGAGTTTGTCCTTTATACATGTTTTCTGGTGTTGTTAGTGTGTCTCTACTCAAAACACTGCTTTTGTTTGAACAATACTATGATATATTAAGGAAAAATTTAAAAATATTGATATGATAAAGATGGAAAAAGGCAAGGGAGGAAAGCAGAAGTGAGAAATTATACATCTTTCTGGCACACCAGCAGGCACCGAACAAAGATGTCCGGGAAGAGGGAGGCCATCAGCCAAGACCTGAAAGGGCCTTTGATTGTTGAAGCCTCAGAGCAGCTGTTTTTCAGCAGGGGTCACCTCCCCACGGACCACCTCACCCAGACACATACACACAGAGACAGAGAGATGTGACACAGAGACCGTGGTAAAGACAGAGACAAAGGGGTATGATTTTTAAAAGAATGCTCTAAAATATTTAATAATGAATGCATTATTGAGCTTTCTGACTTATTTGACCCACTGAAATGCACCAGAAGACATTCATGGACACGAGTAAACAAGTGCTTTCCCATCCTGTCTTTTCTCTTTGCTGTAACAGCTCCTGCTTCTCCTGGTTCCTTTCCAATTAAGAACTTCAGCCCCTCTGCAGTAGAGGTGGAACATGGTTAAGATGGTTTTCCTGCTTTACGACCTCAAAATGAAGCCACTAGAAATACTACAGGGAGAGAAATGTCTTCCTATGTGAAATTAATCTTCAGTGCCACAGGTAGGTTTGACATCATTAACAAGATTTACAGATGGGGGAATTTAGGCTTTGTGCAGTTTTAAGAACACAGTTTATATCTAGTTAATGGTTGAGGAAATATACAATAGGAACTATTTGTAGAACTATATTGTGCAACATGTGCAAGACTTTTTTTAATGATATAAATAGTTTACATTTATAGATCCTAAAATCATTTTCATACATAAAAGAAAATGTCAACCAATAATTTACATTTTCTAGACTGGTCCATGTCATCAAACAGTAAGCAACCCCTTTTTATTGCAAATCTATTCTCTTGGAATGTTATCTCTTACACTTCATTTAACGGCAATTAAATTTTTCATAGGTTTGCATTAAATAATGTATTAATGAACAGCACATTATAAATGTTCTCTCATTATGATATGCAATTAAAATGTCCCAGAGAGTCTTGTGCTAATGATAATGACTAAATTACTGACACCTTTATAATTGCTACATATTTAAAATACTGGGGTCTGGTATGGAAATTTAGTTTGGTCAATATTAACTTCAGCTGTCACAAAATGCTAAATGCTTTATGAATAAGCATTATTCAGCTTATTTCAAAATATATTTCAAACACCTGTTTCCAAATCAAAATAGAAACTTATCTTCCAAAGAAAACAGTGAAAGGTGCAAGCACATTAATGGAGGCCACATCTCATCTTCATCAGTTAGTTTGTAACTGTAGTCTGTCTTGTATTAACTAATGATGGCTATCAAAGTGGTCATTTTTGAAATCTGCATTTAAGAACTGACTGTTCATTGTCTTTAAGATATTCCCATCTACCAAGCCAACCTGCAAAAGCTCTGTATACCCTTAATAATGATATTAATATCTAAATTTTGCATAACACTGTTTTCTTTTAGAAGTACTTTTCATATCAGCCCCCAAAACATGTTGTATTAGTGAATGCTGGAGTGTAGTTGATACCAACCCTCATGAACACATTATGTTAATGAAGGCTGGGGTATAGTTCATTGCACAGTACATGCTTCCGAATCGCAAGACCCTCCACCAAACACAGTAGAACACAGAACTGATAAGTAAATTTCATTTTAATGTAGGTTAATCAGTAACATTTTAGAAACATGGAAATTGAAGCTTGGTCTTATTAAACTCAAACGTGTAAACTAGAGTTTAGGACATTGCATGGCAGAATGAAATTCTGACCAAAAAGAATAAATTACTGAGTCAAGGCCATGTATTGAAGGGAAGCATTCCGTAGTGTACCAGAGTAAATTATTTAGCATTTTCAGACCTTTAGAAAGTGTTCAGTGATAGGAGATAGGAACTAGAGATAGAAACATCAAGATTAACATGTACTGTTTTACTGGAATATTGAAAACATTAACATTCATAGGCATTATTGAAACCTCATGAAACAAAAACACCTCTGTGCAGGAAGGAACACCAGCACCATTCCAGGAAATCTTTACCAGATGGACATATGACTATGAATTCTTTTCTAGAATGTACAAAAATACAACAACAACAATAACCCAATTTGAAAGTGAGGCATGGATGGACCTAAACAGAGTTCTCAAAAAAAAAATGATTGAGAAACATTCTGAAGAATTGTTCAACATCATTAACCATCAGGGGCATACAAACTAATACTACTTTCAAATTTTTTCTTATATTAGAGTGACTAAGATCAAAAGAACAAATGCTGGACCAGATATAAGGAATAGGAAACACTTATTCAGTGTTAGTGGGGTTCAAACAGCCACTATGTAAATGAGCATTTAGATTCCTTAAAAAGCTAGGCATAGATCTAACATATGACCCAGCTGTCCCACTACTGGTAATACGCCACAAAGCATCTATGTACTACTATAGAGATAACTGTTCATTCATTCCCATGGCTTTTCTATTCAGAATAGCCAAGATATGAAAAGAGTACTGCAGTTGCTTTTATGAACTCACAACAGTCCTGACATGAGTCAAAAACCTGTGTAAGACAGAATCCCAGCATGGAAAAGGGAGGTGAACATGAAGTGGCCCCTCTAACTTAAAAGCTGTTGGTTAATTGATAGCTGCTTAGGAAAGGGACAATTACTCTTCTTAAAGGTGGGTCCACAGGTAGGTCAACTATGCTAACCACAAATGGAAAACTGAGCATCCAAGAGTAGAAAGATAGTACAAACAGTATTTGATGGGTTTTATAAAAAGATTAGGACACAGATTTGGGTGAGTACGGAATAGGAGATCTGAGAGAATATGGGGAAAGGGGATGAATATGATCGAGATATATTACATAAAACTTTCAAAGAGGTAATTAAAAATGAGAGCAAGACTAACATTTAGAAGAGGCAGTTTGCAGATTAAGCCGTGGAAGCCCTTCCTACCTAGGTTTCATGTAACAAGCAGACCCCACACAAGGAAAGCCTATGCTATCCAAGCAGGAGAGGCAGGTCCTGTGTGCATGTGCTTTAATGGTTCCTGGGTGTCCTGATTCACTACGTTGGGGGCTCTTCCCTCAGCTCACTGGAGAGTTTTCCTTTTCTAAGTAAACTGTATGTATTTTAACTTCTAGCCATGTGCCTAGTGTTACTCTTTGTCCAGGGATAGGGATCACAGAATAGGATGTATGCTGAACTCAGCCCAGCACTGAGCATGTCTTCTCATTCTGTATATCACTTCTGAGATACTGACTAAAAGCTCAATCATGATTTCCCTGACACCCTGACATTCCACTCTTTCTCTGATTCCCTCTCCTCTTCTGCTACACAGCTGTGTGCTAGCACCCATTGTTAAACAAACCTCATTTTAAGACAGTAACTCAAAAAGTCACTTGCTAGGTTTCATCTATGTATTTTCTGTAGTTTCTGAGATATACAGCTTGAACTCTGTTATTTTTCTCAAATACTTAATAACATTGTCCTTAGTCTTCTGAGACCATTTTCATATTCTTTAATTAATGAAACAAAGAACCCAAAAGGGAGTCCTGGGCAACCAAAAACACTCTTAATTTTACCTGTAATACTATTTAAGCTAACTTGGAGAATGTAATTTTTACTGAAGAGGGAAAATGAATTCTGAAAGAAAACAGGTTTAGATCATGAGATAGTACAAGGGTCTTGCATTAGACTTCAAAATGATTTCAAGGAAGCATCTATCTTCTACTGTCCAGTATACCTGTGTTAAACAGAGTTCTGCTATTACAGCCAGTATTGGAAACCATCAGCTTTAAAAAGGTCTTAGATGGACACAAAGACTAATGTCTGTGATCCCACAATTCAGAGGCTGGCAGAATCAGAAGCACTGAGTTTGAGAATAGTTTTGGCTACTTTGTGAATTCTAGGCGAGGGCTGCAGAGCAAGATCCTGTCTCAAAAACCACAAAAGTAAACAATAATCCTCACAGAAAAATAAAGGTTTAGTTTAAATTTCTGACGACATTATGGGAATCTGTTCACCCCTTTGTTTCTGGGCCTCTGAAGATGCAGCCTGTGATGATGTAAGCCTGTGGCAGGGGGAGCTGCTTATTTTATAATAGTGAGAGAAAGTGAGATTGGGAGTAACAGAAGACAGACACAGAGAGTCAGAGGAGAGAGAGAGAGAGAGAGAGAGAGAGAGAGAGAGAGAGAGAGAGAGAAAGGAGGAGGAGGAGGAAGAGAAAGAAAAGGAAGGATCAGGATCCCCAAATCCTCTCTATATTCAGGTTCTCAGTGACCTCTATACTTCCTTCCCATTAGGCCCTATTGCCTAAGGATTTCTCTCCCTCACAATAGCGCCACGTACTTTCCAGCATATTCAGTCAACATCTCATCTGTGTGAAAATTCAAGATCTAAACTGGAGTAAAAGCATCTGAAGCACTGACTTAAAACAATTTCCATCCCCTTTTTCAGTCTCCCAGAGAAGTATCCCCTTAGCTCCGTACATAATCCGTGGTGTTCAGAAAGACAGATTCCAGATCTTTGAAGGAATACACATTGTGTCCAAGGTTTGATGCTGGCTAATGGCTTGGATCTTAACTTAGGATCTTGAAATATAACCACAGAGAATAGCCTTCTTTCCTCCCTCACAGCAAGCTGATGCTTTAGAGTTTCTATCAGCCAACATCTCAAGGCATTTTTTGAAACCTGTGACTACAGAAGACATAACAGCAGAAGTGAGCTAATGCCACTTCTTCTAGCTTCTATTTTTAGTCTCAGTTGTTCAGCTTCTAAGCTGTGTCTATATTCCCAGAAACGATAATGATATTTCCTGTTCATAACAAGCATGTATTATATTAAAAGACACATTTGAAACTAGGACTCTTTTCTTAGAATTATTTTTTATTGTGATACTTGTATGTATTTATGTCTGGGTTTGGACAGGTGAGTACAGGTACCTCTGGAGACCTGGAAAGGGTGTCAAATGTCCTGGAGCTAAAAATACAGGTTGCAGTGAGAAAATCTAGGCACCACAAATCTTTTTAATGTTTGGTTTGAAAATATTGCAAAGGTATACAGTGGTGGCCAGACTCCAATTTTTTTCCACAATTAATGTGAAAGTAAGAAAAACCCCTCTCTATTTGCATTGATTTATTTGCACTAAAATGTAACCTAGAGCTTAGTAAATGTTTCCTAACTGAATGGATGCTGAATAAGTCCATATTGGACTCATTTCTGACATTTATATGTGTGTTTATTAAAGCAGAAATACTGAATCAATTACAAACATTTTATCCATGGCATCTCATTGATGTGAGCACTGAGATGACTCTTGACAAATGCTTGCGTTTGTTTGTTTGTTTGATTAATTCCTTTTGCTCATTTGTTTGTTTGTTTTGAAAGGGTCTCACTCTGCAGCTCAGAATTGCCTGGATGTTACTATTGATCCCCATGTTGACCTTACACACTACTGATGTCCCTGCCTCAGCCTCCTGACTGTTGGGGCTACAGGCCAAAGCCACAGCATCTGGATTGAAAGACACTTTTGAAAGAGTTTTTTAAAGTATGTGATAGTCAACCTTGACTACTAAATTGATCATGTTAATACTGCCTAGGAGATAAGTGAAGCTATGATTTAGAGGCACATGAATGGATATGTTTGTGATGGCATTTCTAGAGATGATAAAATGATGAGATCTCTAATATGAGTGGGTTTATGCCTTGATGGATTCTTTTTTTTTTTTTTCTTTTTTCGAGACAGGGTTTCTCTGTGTAGCTTTGCGCCTTTCCTGGAACTCACTTTGTAGTCCAGGCTGGCCTCGAACTCACAGAGATCCACCTGGCTCTGCCTCCCAAGTGCTAGGATTAAAGGCGTGCGCCACCACCGCCCGGTTGCCTTGATGGATTCTTGTACTGATAAAATTACTGTGAAGTGATAAAAAGTAAGAGGTGGGGTGTAGTTGGAGGAAGTAATTTACTGGAGGTGTGTTCTTAGGTATGTATCTTTCCCTGACTTCTTTTTGTAGCCCACTTATTGTATCTCCTAGATACTGTGAAGGGAAGGCACATTCTATCCTCCATTATGGACTCATGCCTCTGTAACTCTGAGCCAATATACCTACCCCCGACACATACACAGTTTCTCTCAGGTAATTGTTGCAGTGACAATAAAAGCTGACTAACACAGAATACAAATATAAGGAATTCTCTTTCCCTTGGTTTCACTGTATCATCTGGTTCTTTAGGACAGTGAAATCGAAATTGAGAAATGGGTGAATGATAGGCAAACAACAGTGGTGAGTGAATTCAATGGAAGGAGTGAGCATCTTGAGGTCCACGGAAAGGAAATTTCACCTCTCTGTGCCTCTCTAAGAAATAGGAAAGCATTGAAAAAAATTTATCAGGCCAGATGGTGGGCTGGTTTGAATTTATTTTAGCACAAAAGTGAGGATGGCAAGGAGTTGTACAGTGCTGACTAGAGCAGTTGGGATAATGATGCATGTCCAAAGTTCACTGAAGTTAACTCAGCTGTTGACCTTGGCAACTGTCCTCTGACTTAAGTCATGGTATTTGCCCCCGTGAGAATGTGAGGCATAAATACCTCATTTTATATAGTAAATCATTTTGTGTACTAGAACAAATCCTTTTGTATACTCATGGATCAGGCACAATCCTGATGCTTAACAAATATTAATTCACATAAACTTTATAACTTTTTGAGGAAGACAGCACTATTATTACTTCCAGTCTTTGGATAAGAAAACTGATACACAGACATTATGAAGGTAACTGGTAATTTGGCCTCAGAGTACTTCCCTATACATACAAAACTGCATGGATGAAATTGCTATGTGACCTCTTGACAAAACTACCTCCCAGAAATATATATATACACATACACATAGATTATATATAATATATGTATACATTTACATTTATTTATATGTTAGAGTATGTGTATGTGTGTGTAAATGTGTATAGAAATTAGTATATATATATATATATATATATATATATGACATACTTTGATATTGGGTGTCTTCCACCATCCCTCTCTTTCTTATATTTTTAGACAGCTTTTTCTTCAACCTAACAAGAACTCACCAATTTTCTAGACTGGTTGAGAAAGCCCTAGGGAGATCTACATCACTTTCCCTATGGCTAGGCTTCTGCTATGCATATAATTGTGCAACTTTTATGTGTGTGCTTGTGATCTAATCCAATGTTGTCATACTTGTATGGAAGGCATTTTTCCAATGGAACCATCTCCCCAGCCCCTAAACTTCATATAAAAAATAGTCCAATGAGTGATTATTAGTAAAATATAATCTGCTAACATTCTACTAAATTATTTCTTTTAAAGAGAATGGTCTCAATTTAAGAAATAAGGTGAGTGCTGGGTAAAGGATCATCTAACCAATGAGAGACCAGATTTTAACAGTACATAATTATTAAAATTACAACCACAGTGATGCTCCAGTTCCTTCCAATGGTTCCATCTTTGAAGATAAAGAATGCAGCAAGAAATTGAAGTGACTGGTTTTGAATATACTAGTCATACTCACGGTTTGACATCTGTCATCAGTCTCTCTGAGTCTAGCTGCTGTGTTTGTCACACCAGAGCATAGGGGGTAACTGTCAACTGGCTCTTTCTTTTGCCTCTATTGTGAGGAAGATTGTTTTTTTTTTTTTTCTGTTTCCTTTAAAGTGATTCACAAGGCACTGTGATAGACATTCTGATTAGAGTCTCCAACAGCTAGCAAAAGATTGAGTTCTGATTAAGGCATGAACGATAGAGGCCCATTGATGATGTTCCTCCTGGGGACTGCCATGAGAAAACTCCCACAAGACTGTGTTAGGAACACCTCCATTCAGTAGGTAGTACACTTCTACTTCCCTCTGAATGTGGCTTATTTATTTTATGTGCATGAGCACCTTCCATACAATTATCTATCTGCACTGTATGGGTACCCAGTATCTACACAGGCCAGAGGAGAGTGTTGACTTGCCTGGAATAAGAGTTGCTACGTGGGTGCTTGAACCAAAATGAGATCCTCTGAAAGAACAGTAAATGTTCTTAAGCACTGGGCCATCTCTCCAGATGATCTTTTCTTAGAATGGAAGGTTCTATTCCTCCTTAGAAAATTATCTTGTAGTTGATTATTGTTCTTTTGAGTTGTGTGAAGAATTGTGTTGGGATTTTGATGGGAACTGCATTGAATCTGTAGATTTCTTTTGGTAAGTTTGCCATTTTTATTATGTTGATCTGACCTATCCAAGAGCATGGGAAATCTTTCCATTTTTTGATATCTTCTTCAATTTCTTTCTTCAAAACTTAAAGTTCTTGTCATATAGGTCTTTCACTTGTTTGGTTAGAATTACCTCAATGTATTTATATTATTTTTGGCTATTGTAAAGTGTGATGTTTCTCTGATTTCTTCCTTAGCCCATTTATCATTTGTATATAGGAGGACTAGAGATTTATTTTTTTAAGTTAATCTTGTATCCTGCTACATTACTGAAGGTGTTTATCAGCTGTAGGAGTTCCCTGGTAGAATTTTTGTAGTCACTTATGTATATTATCACATCATCTGCAAATAGTAAACACTTTCCAATTTGCGTCCCTTTGATCTCCTTTTTTTGTCTTATTGCTGCAGCTAGAACTTCAAGTACTATATTGAATAGGTATAGAGATAGTGGGAAATCAGTGTGGCAGTTTCTCAGAAAATTGGAGATCAATCTGCCTCAAGACCCAGCACTAACACTCTTGGGCATATACCCAAAGGATGTTTAATTATACCACAAGGACACTTGCTCAACTTTATTCATAGCAGGATTATTCATAATAGGCAGAACCTGGAAACAACCTACATGCCCAACAGAAGAATGGATAAAGGAAATGTGGCACGTTTACACAATGGAATATTACTCAGTTGTTAAAAAAAAAACCCAATGACATCATGAAACTTACAGGTAAATAGATGGAACTAGAAAAAAAATCATCCTGAATGAGATAACCCAGACCCAGAAAGACAAATACAGTATGTACTCACTCATAAGTGGATACTAGGTGTAAAGCAAAGGATAATCAGACCACAATCCACAGCTCCAAAGAAGCTAGAACCTTCATCTAATAACTGATGGAAGCAGATGCAGAGACCCACATCTCTATAGGAGTCCAGTTTAAGAAAGAGAAGAGGGATTATAGGAGCAAGGGGGGGTCAAGATCATAATGGGGAAACCCACAGAGATAGATGATCAGAACTTGTGGGAGAGCACAGACACTAGACTGACAGCTGGGGAGCCTGCATAGGACCGAACTAGGACCTCTGCATGTGGGCAACAGTTTTGTAGGCTGGTTTGTTTTTGGGACCTCTGGCAGTGGAACCAGGTTCTATCCCTGGTGCATGAGCTGGCCTTTTGAAGTCCATTCAATATGGTGGGATGTCTTGCTCAGCCTTGATGGGGGGTGGGGCTGATCCTGTCTCAACTGAAGTGCCAGGCTTTGTTGACTCCCCATGGGAGGCCTTACCCCTTCTTAGGAGTGAATCTACCTTCGTATATTGGGGGAGGTGAGGTAAGGGGCGAGTGAGAGGAGGGAAAGGAGGGGGAATTTGATATATATATATATAAAAAGAAAAGAAAAGAAAATGATCTTGTAGACAAGCAATATCCTCTCCTCATCATTTTTCCTTCCTTCTTTCTTCCCTCCCTACTTCTTTTCTGTCATCTTCTTTTTATGATGGTGTCACCATTCCAACAGATAAAGGTACTTAATTATTAAGATTCTTCCTTCCAAAAACCAGAGCCCAGTAAAGCAGACATCCATCAGCACCCCTGCATTAAGTAACATATTTCACTCCAGCCTTTGTGCCATCCTCTGTGCTCTCCACATAACAAAAGTTCCTCCTTGCTATTAGGCTTACATCACTTCCTTGTTTCTTCTTTCCACAAGTATGCCTGTTGCATATTTCTAAGCACTTTTTGCACAAACTCAACTATGGTGGGTGGTACTTGACAAAACATTTACGGGGTTTGAGCATTGCTATTGGGAAGCTTTTATGTTCCACCTTCTCACAGCATTGTGTGCCTGTTCCTTTTGTTGGTGCAACAAGGAACAGAAACATTTACAACATTGAAAGTGTCCACAAAATAGGTTTTGAAGAAGAATTCTATTTTTTTTTTGCTTTCTTTTTTTTTATATCAAAGTGCCCCGAGAGAAGAGTACAGGCCATACTCTATGAGTTCACAGAATCACTTCTCTGCAAATATTTGTCAATATTTTTCAATGTATATTTAGCCTGAAGCCCATGTCCCCATTGGTGATAAAGACATGGCCTTTCACAATATGATGTGAGTTTTTCAGAGAAACACTTAGAATTGATTCAGATGAAGAGCCCTCACAGTCAGATTATAGAAGGTCAAACAAAGATGAAAGATACTTAGGATACTTCTATTTCAAACCCATTCTAAAACTGGGTATAATGAAACCCTAAATAATGCAGATACTGCTGACATTTAGACTCTGAGCAAATTAAAGGTATCTTGTGAATACTGAATAGATGGACATAGAAGAGAGTGAACAATGATGGAGTCACACACAGAGAGAAAACATCTAAGGACTGAGGTATATGGATTCCAGTTCTGAAAATTTGATTGTGCCCAATTGTAATTATATCTTCTCCCTCACTCTTCTGCTCAGTGTGACAGGCTTATGCCCAAGTGTATGAAATACATCTAGTCCCACAAAAGTCACATGAGCATGACTCCAACATCAGTGTTCATTCCTGTAGGTCAGGAAGTAAAATCTGGGTTCAAGCAGCCTTGGTAACCTGTTGGAATACAGATGGCAGGTTAGTGTACTTGCTGGTTTTATGTCAACTTGACACAAGATAAAGTCATCAAAGGAAGGAACCTTAGTTGAGAAAATGCCTCCATAAGATAAGGCTGTATGCAAACCTGTACAGTATTTTCCTAATTTGTGATCGATGGAAGAGGGCCCAGCCCATTATGAGTGGTACTATTCCTGGTTTGGTGGTCTTGGGCTCTATAAGAAAACAGACTGAGAAAGCTAGGAGAAGCAAGCCAGGAAGCAGGGCCCCTCCATGGCCTCTGCATCAGCTCCTGCCTCCACGTTTCTGCTCTGCATGAGTCCCTGCCTGTCCTGATTTTCTCCAGTGATGGACAATGATGTGTAAGTGTAAGCCACATAAATGCTTTCCTCCACGAGTTGGCTTTGGTCACAGCCATTGTGTTTCATCAAAGCAATAACTCTGAGACAGTCTGTTTGTATTTTCCCATGAATATATATTTCTGCTACTGCTTTAGTACTTTTTCCGTTATAAACAAATTCATAATTTTCAAACTCCAAGGCCATTTCCTCCCATTGAGAAATTAGTTATGTATTAATACATATTTAGAGAGTGCTACAGAGTTAAAAATTTGGCTTTATATCACTTCTGCACAAAGATGTTACAATGAGATGAGTAGCTATACCCTTAGTCATGGCTTTGATTGATAACTGTAGCAGATGTAGGAAGGTCACTGGCTCCTCTTTGATCCAAAGAAATATGAGACTCGGCTACTCAGAAATGTGCCCAAGGACTAAGGCATGCACAGAACTCTAATCCCAGTTCTCAGATTTGAATTTTTTTCTCATATACTATGGAGTCCAAAACATCTTTTTTTTTTTCTCTTCAAACTCTGGTGCCTCCCTGTGACTTTATTCACTGATTTTTAGAATGGAATAATATGGAGTAAATAATGAGATCCCAACACATTTGAGAGAGATAAGTCCTTATGCAATCAGATCAAGGCAGATGTCTACAAAGTTCACATTTTTAAACCTTATTTGGTTCTTTAAAAGTCATCGCTGGAAGATAAATTAATCCTCTTATGTTCTCTGAGCTGTCAGAGTGTTTTAAGTATCATTATCTTCCTGAATAAAACAGTACTATGGTGAAGAGCCTAGTTTATTACAGTCCTAAAACTTACCACATGTTCAGCATGCCAGAAACTTCAAATATTTTATCTGGTATTTAAATATGTGGATTTGTATCAGAATCTTACAGATGAGTAAATTTAAACACAAAATCATAAGGTCATTTTCCCAAGCCACATAATTACAAAGATTGTAACTGTCAATGATAAGGCCACATGCACCCACATCAGAATTTATTAAACAGTAAAAATTGAATGTCAAAATGAAGAAACAAGGACTGTCATACCTTTTTTGACAATATGGATGTTACTAATAGGTTTTTGTTCTGGTTTTATTTTCAAAACTTTCTCTGTGCACACATTTGTTTAATACCCTAAATAGATATGTGGGTCCAAACGATGAGTACATCAGTGTTTGCTATTTTGAAAGTTTTATTTATGTACTTAATTATTTTTTCCATGTACCACAGGTATTCTTGTGTTAATGCTAACCCTCATACCTCAGAGTGCAATATTACATGGAAATACTATCTAGAATATTACTAAGTCAAGCTATGTCTAAAAATATGTGTTTAATTTTTTTATATGTATGATTATTTTAGCTGCATGTATGTATGTGCATTGTGCATGCCTGGTGCTTGTGTAGGCCAGGAGAAGGCTTCAGATCTCTGGTCCTTGAGTTAAAGAGAGATGAAAGCCTCCATGTGGTTTCTAAGGCTTATGGAAAAACTTCCCCTTCTTTGCTGTTGCCTTTATAAATGAACTCACCAATATATTTCCAATTTGCCTTGATTCATCACTTTCTTTGTTCTATAAAAACTATACAATTTAATGAAACTGTTTCCACATTGGAACATGAAATCTCAGGTAACCTAAATCTGTGTTCCTAGGCTGTATTCAATCAACATGGCTCCAGAATTAAATATATCTTATATCCTTTAAGGTGAGATCTATTTTTTTCTTCACTATGTCTATGTGATGAATATACATTGTGCTATAGGACTGTAGTCTCTTTGAATGTCGAGCTGTGGTTTTTGTTCATGCTGCCATGCTTACTGACTATTGAATTACCTGGTTCTTAATAGGCATTGAGTATTCATGATAAAAAACCAATCAATCAAATATTACTGTGCCAGCCTCCTTCTTCACTGTTCAGTGTGACATAACTGAGGAGCTGTTGCCTGATGGTGAAATTTGCCAATTTGTAGCAGATGGCTACAAATTCCACTTCCTTCACTCACTGTCTGCATAAATTGGGTAACCTTTTCATACTTCATGTTTTAACTGCATAGAGAGGGGATTGTAGTAAAAATGATTTACATGGTTGTTTTGCATCTCAAACCTCTGCTGACTTATAAAGATTCATTTCTGTACTGTTGAATACTACTTAGAATTATTTTATATTATTTTATTTCATCTGTACAAAGTTTTGCTCATGGGTGTCTAGTGTCTCTAGAGGTCAGAAAAGGGCAATATCCACTGTAACTGAAGTTACCAATGACTGAGCCACTGCGTGTGTACTGAAAATTGAATTCAGGTCCTACGGATGAGCAAGTCCTCTTAATGACTGTATCTCTCCAGATCCCCATCTAGTAATCATGATGGACTTCTTCTCTGATCTCTTTTCTCTAAATTTATCTACCAAAGAAGATGGTCACAAGCATCTTAAGAAAATGGTGGTTATGAAGGTTTAACAGCATCATTATGGCAATAATAGCGGCCACAGTTCATTAAAAACTTCACTTGCAACTATCCTTTTGTGATTATGTTCTCAGGACTCAATGTTTTAAACATTTCATTAAGTCCTTCTTCAAATCCTGTACAAGATGGTGTACAATTATTCACATTTCTTTAAAGGAAACAGCAAGTTCACAGCAAATAGATAATAACCTGAAATTTCATCTCACCATTTATAACTGCTTGGGCCTAGAATTTCTTAGGTCAACTGACTTTAGAATCACAGATATTAATCTAAATACTCTTTTATTTTCTCATCTGTCATGTTGCACAGTAGATTGTGGCAACGCAGATGATATTTGTTTTCCTCTTTTTGGCTCCTCAGCAAAAAAATCCATTCAAGAGTAAATTTCCATTTTATCCATCATGTTGATGTGGCTTATTGGGCCCATAGCATGATTTATTTCATTTTCCATAGTCATTGACCATTTGGAATTTTGTTTCTAGAACTCCTTTTCATCTTACTTCATCCTTTTAGCTCAAATCTATATCATGACTCTGCCTAAAATTCAGTCTGTTGTTTTTCTTGGACAGAAAACAAAATTCTTTCCTAGATTTACACATCTTGCATGGGCCAGGACTACTGACCTCTTCAGTATCATTGGATTCTCTTTACTATTGTTCTCCATAGTTTAATCATAACGGTTTGTATGGTACCAGTGTTAGTCTTGATAGTTCAAGATACAAAAAGGTGTTGTGATCTCAAATCTGTTCGTATCTTCCTCCCTTTCCTGCTTGAGCAGCTTATCATTATTCTTCCAGAAGTCTCAGATCAGTCATAGCTTCCTTGTGGAAGGCCTATTGGGAGTTCTGACTTGATCACAATCACTTTGAAAGTCATGCAATAGATTAACATGAATAAAAGATTTCCTTACTATGAGAATTATGTTTTCATTCTAATAGAATTGAGATTTGTGTTTTGATCAACATATAGCACTTGTATATTTGGTTTTAAACTACTTGTGAATAATATAAGAAGCTTTGTGTCAAATGTAAAATCTTACTTAGGTAGCAGAAAAGGCCATTTAGGGACATACATACCAAGATGGATAGGAAGGATCTCCATGATGTTTACTGTCTTCCATTAAGTAAAACTAGTATGTCTATTGAAATATCATCTAGGCTATGATTTCACACCATTATAATAATCCCTCTACATCTTACTCTTAAAGGCTTGACCAGTGTGCAACCGTGTATGTGTGTTTACCACAACCCACAACTGATTCATCTGGCCTGTGTATAACTGTATATGAGTCCATTAGATCTTACATGTAACTCATGTGTTCTGAGTGCACTGTGCCCACCAGATCCTACCTCTGTCATACCTGGTTTGTAAGCCCCTGTGCTTACCAAATCCTACCACTATGTAACTTAGCTTGTGTGCCCCAGTGTCTATCCGATCCTGTCTATGACATGATGTACCTGACCTGAGTCCCATATGGCTAACACATTCTACCTCTGACACACCTGTCCTGTGTCCACCATGTAACACTTTTGATATGCCCCTCTTCTGTGTATCTACTTCCTCATTACTTTGACTCACTTATCCTGAGTGAGTCCTTCAAATCCTACTTGTTTGGTCTCTGTGAAACCACTGTTCTCTCAGACATGGCCTTCCAAGTTCTTTCTTAGTCCAGTGCCTATGTGAGTCTCTTCCACTTTATTTACTAATACTACAATCTCAAGAGAACAGACAGACAGTATTTGGGTCAGACATTGTTTGAGTTTTCTATGTCAAATACGTATGTTGCACTGTTTCTATAGACCTGATTTTCAGGTGAGCAGAAATGAAGACTGGCATATGGGAGACAATGCAGTATCATCCCACCTCTGTACTCCATTATGAAGCCAGAAACCAGAGCTATACTTCTCCATCTTCTTCAGTAAGTCTTCCTCAATCAAACCATTCTAGATGCATTCATGACCTTCCTATCCCACCACTATTTCTTGTCTGTCTTATGTATTCTAAATCTCTTGCCCTGTAATGATTCTATGACCAGTTTTATGTATATGTGTGGCCTTCAAGAAGTTTCCTCCTTTGCACAGGGTAGAAAACTGGCATTGATTATAAATTCTAATCCATGCAGGCTATTACTATCTTCAGTGAATATTAGAGTAACCTAACTTTACAGAACATAATTTATATCACACATCATACATTAGCTGCAAAGTTGTGTGGGGGTATTAAGAACCCCACTTCATTAATCTCTGCAATAAAGATAATAGCCTCTGTGGAGATCTAACTTCAGCTTGCTAACTAAATGCACCGTCATTTTGGAAATAAACTGCTTTGACTTGAAGCAAGTATCCATATGGGAGGAAAGGTTCTGTTAATATACTCATTTCTGTCCCATCATTGTGCTGTCCCATTAAGGTGCCTAAAACATTTCACTATTGATTTACACATGCATGCATAAACATTTTTGGCAAATTTTTAATGATGGGAAAATATTCATCCTCTAATATTAATTGAAAATGGGAACACATAAAATATGTACTGCAAGCTTGTTCCTGTATAATGTAAAATTACAAATTACAGACTAGCAGGAAAGTCATTAAATATTAACACAGTCTGACTCTGTGTGATTTTAGATATGATATTTAAATATTTTTACATTCATTAGTGTTATTTTTCAATCCATATAATAAATGCCTATTACATTTGTAATTAGAGGAACCAGATTTTGTTATATAGACTGAAGATCTAAATGTTGTAAGCACATATTATAAATTACTAATGCAACTTAATATTTTATATTAAAGTTATCAACATATTCATTTGTTACTTATAATATCTTTATTTTTTTTCAAATAGAGGGAGTGTTGATTTATTAAGGGAAATTGAGGACAACTTGCATGCACTAGTTTTCTACTTTCAAAGGTGGGTCCTTGAGATCAAACTCAAGTATTAGGTTTGGTGGCAAGCAACTTTACCTGCTGAACTACCTTGCCAAAATTAATTGCCAAAATTTACATCTATCTATCTTGTTTGGTGAAGTGTGGGCACATGCATGCCACAGTGTACATATGAGAGTTAGAGAACGTTTTTTAAGAGTTCCTTCTCTCCTTCTACCATGTCGATCTCAAGAATTAAACTATTTCACAGTACCTTTTCTTAAACTCCTCCATTTATTGATTCATTAGCTACATACAACTGTTCCATATTCTGATTGAGCCAAAAACTGTGGTGGTATTGTGTTCTCCAAAATATTGTGCACTCTAATAAACTTATCTGGAGTCAGAGACAGAACAGCCACAATATTAAACATAGAGGTTAGGCAGTGGTAGCACATGCCTTTAATCCTAGCATTCCAGAGGCAGAAATTTGTCTGGATTTCTGTGAGTTCCAGGCCACAAGGATACAGCCAAGCATGGTGACATATGCCTTTAATCCCAGAAAGTGAGCCTTTAATCCCAGGGAGTGATAGCAGAAAGCAGAAAGGTATATAAGGCATGAGGACCAGAAACTAGAAGCTTTTGGCAGGTTAAGCTTTAGGCTCTAAGCAGCACAGTTCAGCTGAGATTCATTCTGGATGAGGACTGAGACGCTTTCAGTCTGAAGAAACAGGAATTCGCAAGATGAGGTAGCTGTGGCTTGTTCTGCTTCTCTGATCTTCCAGCATTCACCCTAACACCTGGCTCCAGGTTTGTTTAATTAATAAGTCCTTCTAACAATTCCTGCTACAAAATCTCACATAGAATCAGAGAATTGGCCAGGGTCATTGGAGCCTAATAGATGGGACTATGTTAAGGAGCCTGTCTATATCTGGGCCAGCCACTGCCATAGAATACATGCTCTCAGTTCACTCAAAGGTAAAACACATCATGTTGCCCAGATGCTAAGAAATTGCAACTTACTCAAGGAATGAATATTTACATGGGCTGGGGACATGACTTAATAGTAAGTAGTCTTGCTATTCACATGAAGGCCTTGTTTTAATTATTTATTTTTGTTGAATTCCCATCACACCACACACACACACACACACACACACACACACACACACACACACACAC